>JANHFX010003898.1:4394-69473 GCA_027560015.1 Chloroceryle amazona
AGGAAAGTGAAAGGCTGCACCTGCAGGGAGGAGTGGACAGGGCAGGTGACCCCAAACTGACCAACAAGGTATTCCAGACCATATATTTCACATTCTGTATAAAGCAAAGGGATCTGTAGGGTCTATAGCTTGCTTGCTTGCTCGCTCACTCTCTCTCTGGGGAATCTCAGGCTCTTCTCCCCTCTTGAACTGCTTTGCCAGCTTTGCTCGCTTGGACCAGGTCGTCTTTCAGTTCCTTCCTCAGAGCATCCAAGGAGGACTCTGTCCATTCTCCCTTTGATCCCAATCTGTGTGTTCCTGAATCCGGTACCAGAATCCAGCTCCTGAACACAGCTCCCTTCTGCTGCAGGGCCCAGTCTGGGACTCCACCACTGCCTGCTCCACAGAATCAGTGGTGACAGTGATGTAATTACCATCAGAGGGGTTGGATTCTATACTGGTTTTGTATATATTTGTAAATATTCTATTATTATTATTTTCATTTTCATTAAAGCTGTTCTAGTTTTCTTTTCTAATCGCTGTCTCTCTCCCTTATTCCCTTTTTCTTCACCCTTGGGGAGGGAAGGGGGTTAACAGAGAGTGTCTTCTATTGGTCTAAGGGGTGCCCTGACCCTAAACCCTGTCAAGTTCAAATGATTGCCTCTTTTAAAAACAGTTTCAAAATGTAACCAGGAAACAGAAGACAAATATGTTTGGATTCTTTTATTTTCCTGTGTAATGTATAAAAGCAGCTAAAACAAGGCTTGAAGTAACCTTTATTTTGGTGGTTTTTCCTAGAAAAAATAAAGTCAGATATCAGTCACTGTATTTTTTTGCTGTCAGTGGCTACTTATATGATTTTTTTAGTCTGTCATATTTTTTACATGCTTCAAATATTAATTACAGGATAATTTTCTTATCTACAGTTAAAGATGTAGTATTCTTGAACATTTCAAAAAGAAGGTTTTTCTAAAAACTGTTGCAGTCAAACAGATGTTAATCACCTACATACTTTTTATGTCTGGCTTTCAATCATTCCAACAGCCTTAAAAAAAAAGTAAGCGTGAATTTCAAATCCCAAATCTGCATTAGAAAATGCAGAAAATGAAAACAGGAAAACTCAAAGTATAATTTTCAGCTATCTTCATTCATCATAAAGAAAATGGATAAAAAAGCCTTTATTCTTTTCTGTCTGTGCTTTGGCAACAGGAAAGAATACTGTTTTCCAGTTCGGAAGTCTACTAGAGACTGCAGTGCAACTGCAGATCCTACCAAGGAGACATGCAAAAAAAAAGTAAAAGTCTAAGAAATTTCTACGACACCTTGAAAATTTCTCTATCCCAGTGTTCCCCAAAATAGTCCAGCAGATGAAACGTTTCTTCAGTAAAGAGTACCTTTCACCAGTCACTCTTTGAGAGAGTTTCATTCATACTTTCCCATTCCTTTCACATCCTTCTTCCCCAACCCTGTAGTGTTAGGGCTGTTTAAGTCTGCATTATACTGCTGCTTATTTCTCTGGTAATGTGTCCTTTTCAAAGAGTCTCCCCAGAGAGACTATGCTTAGTATACAGCACCTCTGAAATGGATGCAGTTTCACCGCAGAGTCAAAGAAACTAACCAATACCCCGACAAATTTAAAGAAAAATAAAAATCCACAGCTATTATGTGTTTAAAAATTTTGACAGATGAATGCACACCCTGGTATATATTACTTGTCCCTGCTGAATGATTCAATCAGATATAGCTACATTTGCTATGTGTGATAAAACATTTGGAAAATTGCAAAGCTGAATCATAACATTTCCCCCTTCAGAAAAGCATTGGATGTTATTCTGTTTCATCTGGATACTCTGATTATCTGAAGATTTATTTTGAAAAGTTGAAATAGTCTTAAGCCAGGTCAAATTTTTTTTAAATTATTCAACTATTAATTTAAATGTTGGCAAAGTTCCAGAGATACTCAGAGTTACAAAACTGATGGCTTCAGCATGGAAGTAGCTTCATAGAAGGAAAAAAAAACACCACATAAAATATGCATCTTTATTTGTATTTTCCAATCTCTTCCAATGCCTAATCCATTACAGTCTCATTTGTCTGCTACCTTCACCCCCAATGTAAGTCTAAAATGAGTACTATGAAATACTGAAATCTTAGTTGCAGTTGCTTAAAATGGCAGAGTTAAGTAGCTTTTCCTTTTCACTGCTGTGGAGAAAGAATTAAGCTATCACATCTTTTTAAAAATAGTAGATACTGGCTGCAATTTGCACACTTTCATATATTTATGTGTATGTGTACACACGTTCCTGGGTAAACATTTTGGAAAGCTGTTTTCTTTAAAAAATACTGGAATTTGGGTAAGGAGAAAGAGACCAAGGCTCCACAGCAGTGACACATAATTAATACAGATGGAAAATACTTTTTTTGCCCGGGTGTTTGAACCATTCTTGATTTGTTCAACCCTTTTCTAACCAGAAACACACTAGAATGAATAACAATTCTTTCTGTGAACACCCTGATGTCTCAATTAGGTGAGAGGAATATAAACAGGTCTGATGACAACTCCAAAGGATCATTTAGGAGCTCTAGAGAAAGCTCACAAGCCCAAGCTTGTCCTTTACAATATTCCTAAGGTAAAACATATCAGTGTTGTCTTCATACACTGGAAAGTGAAGGAAACAGTGAAGAGAAATGCAAGCCAAACAGAGGCTCAAAATGTAGACTACTACCAGACTTTGAGGATTACCCCATCTTTCCAGGTTTAAAATGTGACTGAGTGGCTACTTTTATATGAATTAAATGTCTGTTTGCCTCTTAGCATTATCAAATTTCTCTTCCCAGAGACTCTACCTAAAGATACCAAAGTTTGGTAGTAAGAATGACAGCGTTTCCAGTTCCTTTCTAGACATGTTCAAGAAAGCAAGCCATCACTTAAGGCCTTTTGAACACAGAGAGAGATTGCCAGAGGAACTGCAGAATGTTGTCCACAAATGTTTAAACCAAGACAGACAAACCTCTGCTGGGAACCCATTAGGTACAGTGGATCAGACCTGACAGAGGGAATAGACTTCCAGCTCCTGAATAAAACTCTGCTCATGATGTAAGGTCATCTGCAGAAGACAGATGTTTGCCAAGGATGTGGCTCAAGGTTATAGTAACTTCATACATCAGGAAAAATTTCAAGATAAAAGTTGGTACTTTGCTGCATATCTAGTCTCCAAAATTTCAGCAGTGCACCACTTCCATAAACACAACCTTGTCAAGTGCAGCGTGATCTGCAAGGAGATAAAGCTATCTATGAGAAATGTCTCTTTTATTTTACTTCTTCAGTACAGAATGCATATGTAAGCCACCTATTGTGTGTTCTAGTAGGTTACTTTTCCTAGCAGCCCTGTTTTAACTCGAGTAAATTGATGGCAAACTCCAGGCTACAGACACATGAACAAGGCAGGCACCTGGAACAAATCTCCCATGGCATCTCCTGTGGCACCTCAGGAGCAAAAGACTGTGTCTTGAAAGACAGACGTTTAAAAGCATGATTTACTCCCAGGTGGCAAAAGGGAATGTGCCAACTCATCTGCAGTGCTGAGCCCACGGGATGTCTTACCATAAAGACTCATTTACATGTCCATGTAAACTAAATCCTAGTCCAAACATAACTATCTTCACCTGGGGTTTTGTGGCACAACCCAAGGGGTAAGCATGTTAATAGATATATGGATGGATGGATGGATATAGCTTTAGATGCATTCATTTGGCTAATTTATTTTTTATCCCATGCTACGGACATATCCACCCTCAGAGACTGAACCCTTCTGGGAACCACAAATAGCCACTGAGTACTGATAAAACAAAGTTCTTTGCTGTCAGAACTTGCCCACACTGGGAAGCTTGATTGCCTCAGTTATTTCAGTACAGAAATGGGAAGCACTGTCTTCCACATCCTTAATATGGAAACAGATATAACAATATAGATATAGCAAAACAGCACACAAAATCTCTGCTACAGCTTATCTTACTCTGAAAGAAAAAAAAATATATTTGTAGATGTCACATATCTGTTTGTATAACCACATGGGGTTTATACTTATTTTCATAGGTTAAATGTGCAAGCAAAGTAAATTAGGTTTAATTAGGATTATTTAGTAGAGTGTCATAGTTAAAGCCCAAATGAACATACATTGGTACATTCAGAGATTTACTGAGGAGGGAAAAGGAATACTTACGAGTATCATTGTCTCAGCATCACCTTATGTACTGCATAGAGCCACATGTTCAGCAATGCATCCTGCCTTGCTGTCTCTTGCCTCTGATGAGTTCCTGAGGACTTTGCTGTAAGTTAGATAGCAAACTATGTATTTTAGGATTGCACAAATAAAACCTGCCCTCCACAGACCACCTGTGACAGCTCTACATCTGTAGAGAAAGGGGACAGGGTGACAGATATATTTTTGTATGATTTTCACCCCCAGCTCATCCTACAGGTGTTTCTATACCGTGACAAATTAAATTTGAAATAAACCAGTTCGTCTCTGCCAAAACCCTAGCTAGTTGTCACCCTTCACCCCTGCTTCACCTTTCTTTAGAGGTCCTACACTAGAGCATTCCAATGCTTTAGGCATCAGTAAAGAGCTCTCTTCCAGGAGAAGTAAGGTCAAAGACAAGGTTAGGTGCACATAAGGCTACCGACGTTAGAGCAGCTCACAGCATCAGTCCAATGCCAGAGTGTAATAAAGACAGCAAACCTTAGGTTGTCCCTTTTTGTTTTGCCCAAGTGACCAGAGACAACCTTACAGCAAAATTTACTGTAAAGGGCTCAAGTTAACACATGTCTAAAGTAAGGCTTGAACTCTGCCACTGTACCTCCAGTACAAAACAGTATTAGCCTTCAGTCCTAACAATCCAGAATATATTTTATTGTAACATGCTATCGTCTTCTGATAGGTGATCTTACCATCATGATGCTAAAGCAATTCTGTACTCCTCTTATACAGTACTTGAGCAATTAGTGCCTGTATCCTCTCCCATGTCATCACACAAATAACACTTCTTCCTCATCTAGGTTTGTTTGTTTTTTTGTTTCCTTTAAAACACAGGATGTCTGAAGGGTTCTTTCTCCATCCCCTGCAGGGAATAATTCTCTCTTGCTGCTGAATTCATTATGAAAACCCCTCGCTAATTTCCTAGACTAAAATCTCCATACATCTTGTTTTGTTTTGTTGCCCCCCACACATACATCTTGTTTTGTTTTGTTCCCCCCCCAGCTTTACTCTGTCCTTTGAAGAGTCCTGTGATTCTGTCTTCTTCAGAAACCTTTTTCTTGGTCCAAGTAAATATAAAATCCCATGCACAAATCCTTCTTCTAGAAGGTGGGGAGAAAGGAGGTTTTAGTTGTCATGTTCCCTGATAAAAGGAATTACATTTCTAGAAGGAGCTAGAAACTTCAGCAGTGTCTCCAGAGATTATATTTTCCCTTTTTCTTGGGAGAATCATTTTAAGGCTACACTTAACCTATGGTTTCTGTAGGTCCAGTACATGGCCTATTACCATTTAAAAGAGAGAAGTGTTAGCAAAACTGTGGGCAAGATTTCTGTCTCCTCTCCCCCCTCAGTACATAAAACGGTAAATGAAAAATGTTCCTCATAAAACTATCAACATTTCCAAAGTTTCCAAAATTCATCTCTCCTAATTCTAGTATAAATTACAGCAGTTTAACTGCAGCTATAAGATAGTGTCATGGTCCCTAAGGAAAACACCTTTGACAGAGTAACACTCTGGGAGAAATCATTTCCTATCACCCTCATTTTTGTCACTGTCTGCAAAAAAGAAAATTAAAAAGAATAATCTGCCTCCAAACATTATTTCTAGGTTCAATGCAGAGAACTCAAGTCAGGATTTGCAGGAAATATTCTTTTCCTTAGTGAAGTGACTCCAGCAGTTGCATACTTAACACCACTTTCCATTCTGAAGAGTTAGTAGGCAATGGGTTTTTTTCCTCCTCTCTTTACTTTCTGTGTGATTAATTGAGAAACCTCTTCCCTGGATGGCATCAATTCACCATAATCTCTGCTGCCTATTAGACAATTTAATTCCAGCACCTCATTTTTTATGTTTGAGGGATGAATGTAATCAGTCCAGCCCAGATGCTGGATACTTCTGAGAAACAACTGTCAAAAGGTATCAGCTATTTTTCTTCACAATTGATGAGTTACCAATGGTGGCAGTTCATAAAGACTTCTATCTTGTTCTATTCTGAATTACCTGTCAAATGCACAGTGTGTCTAAGGATAGAGCAGAGAGTTTTTGTAGTCATTAGGGCATTGTTGTTTCTTTTTTTCTAACACACTGATCTTAGAAGATGGTTGCTAGTGTTGCCATACTCGACTAAGGCTTTATCAGCCTGGCTTCTACAAAGTACGTCCTGGAAATGGTTCTGAGTTTTATTCATCCCAGGACTGAGATCGTGGTTCGTTCTTCTTGTTTTGACCTTTATGTTTTAGGTGCTCTAAGCTATGATGGATATATCAATCATAACCATTCCCTCAAGGCTGCAGGCAGTTTTGTGCACCCAAGACAAGAACGACCGAAACATTTATACTCTTCAAATTACAGTCTTCTGCCATCTATATTCAGTTCTCCACGGAGCCTTGAAAGACAGTGAATTACATTTCAGCATGGAAGCATGCTTCAGGGGATCAGGGCTGAGTGTGAAGTAGCCAGGAGCACTTCTGCAGCTATGCATATCGTGCAGCAATAGCCATCTCAGTGTAGCTGATAACCCAGGTTTTCACTTCCTGTCCTTTCACAATGGGAGCATGAAGTCTGGTGTCACATTTTAGCATTCATGGTTTGTGGGAGATCAGTGTGCAGATGTTTTTCTCTGTCCTAACAATAGTGAATGGGCAGGCTGCAAGGTCAAATGAAGCTCTGCACAAGGAAAAACATCCTAGGAAGTTCTGAAACTGAAATGACCCCATTGACAGTCAGCCCTGGAGGATATGCTAAATGATTAGAAATAGCTTTAGTGCTGCAGACCATCAGATCCCATGGAAGTTAATATCAAATGTAAGTGCTCAGTCATGTGGGTAGATATGGGGAATCAAAGCCCAAGAGGATGGTTCTCAAGTTTGGATTTTGTACCAGACCAACATCACAAGTTCAGTTTAAACCAGAAAATTTTCCCCTTCAAAATGGGAGAAGACACTATTAGTAAAAGTAGTCGGATTCGTCTCTGCTTTTCTCCATGGCAGTACAATCTTGTCAATGGCACTAGAAAAACATGTGTTAGAGCTGGTGGAAACCAGACATAGAAAAATGTACAAAAATAAGGAAGTGAGGTGAATGGTGCTTTAAGCATGTTTAATAAGCTATTAACACATTCAATCATTTCTTTTTAAATGTAAACCTCTCCCTTATTTAAACTCATCAGTTTGAATATCCTGTTTGTTGAGTTTGCTCAAGACAGTCTGATTTTCTGCATGCCCTCACAGTTCTGGGAAATTCACAATGGCTTTATGAATTACTGCCATCATATAAGATACATAGTATATTTTATGATTTGCTTAGTACACTCTGAGCATATTTAATATGGGTAATAAAAGTATACACTGTCTTTTTTGTGTGACCCATCAAATGATTCACAAATAAATCATATAAAAGCAAATACAATTTTTCAAACTGTCCTTAAATGCTCTATATTTAAAATAAATGCTGGAGGGAAATATTAAAAGCTTAGCTCTAGAAATTGAAAAGGCACCATTAAAATGAAAATCTCATTTCTCCCTGAAAATCTAGTGCCTGTTATAGTTACAAGCAACTCCTAAAATTATCATAGGTGAAAGAAGAATGTCCTCTATTTCCTGCAGTTTGTCACATTGTGCATTTGACAGCACTTTGAGTGTAGTCATTTATTAAATCAATTTTCCTCTCCTGAGGAGATTCTTATCAATACCAAGAAGAGAACAAAGCAAAACAACAACAAAATATGCTTATGTTTTTAAAAAGGAAGTTTGTAAATAATTTCCAAGACATACTAGCTACTATTAATCCACAGAAATCAATGGATCTATATTGATTATTCTCTGAGAGTCTGGCTTACCTATTAATAAATGGTGTTTATTAAAATCTTTTGATATCAGAAGCTATATTTTCAATACACTAGCATCCCTTTAATGTTTCCTTACTGTTTGGCAAGCTGAAAGGTACATGTGAAATACAGCCGGGAGAATACACCAAAGGGATGTACTGGCACAGCTGCTGTATTTCCCTTTAGCCATTGCCTCTGGTATGTTAAAAATCCATCTCTGGAGAATCCCTGACCACCTGTGGCACCATGGTGAGCAAATCAGCCTCCCCAGAGCAACATGGACAGTGCAGGATGGAAGCAGCTGGCTCTGCAGGAGCACTGCTTTGTGTCTCCTGCCCTCTTGCAGACTTTTGGATATTACAGTCTCCTGCTGACATTCAAGGTGGTGTGTCCCATAGGCCCTGCGTCTTCTTCATTAGCTCCATAGGAATGTCTTAAACACTGCAGAAACATATCAAAACCCATATATGTCTCTCTATACGTCTTCATGTGGAGCCAGGTCTCAACAGTTACCCCGTGCTCAAAGTAGGAAAGCCTGTAAAGGAGCCCATGTCAGTCACTGGTCGTTAGCATTGCAAGTGTCCTATAGCTTTTGTCCAAGTTTTTCACCTTCCACATTTTTCACATGTCAATGCTTCCCACAGTTGGGTTGTGATATGAAAGATGTTTTATCATCCCCAAGGGCTCATCTTACAGGGGGTTCCCTGTAAAGTTCAGTTGTGTCCATGATATTGCAGAAGACTGTTGCTGCTCTACTTCTGATTTGGAGAAAAAACCCACACTACTCAATAGTGAGCAAATAAACCTTATCAAGAGGACACTATTTCAATGTGACACTGTATCTGCAGGAATACTTACCAGCCTGCTGTTGAAATTCTATAATCTGAATAGAAGAAGTACAAATGAGTTGGAAGGAAAAACAAATCTTTTCAATTGCACTTCATTTTTCACTTCAAAATTATAATGATTGACTGTGATACGTAACAGATGGATCATTACCCCAAACTGTAATAAATCCTCAGCTCTCGAGTCAAAGTACTTATGGAGTAGAAGCTCAAGTGTCATAGTTTAACCCCAGCCAGCAACTAAATACCACACAGCTGCTTGCTCACTCCTCCCACAGTGGAATGTGGGGAAGAGAATTGGAAGGGTAAAAGTGAGAAAGTTAGTGGGTAGAAATAAGAACAGTTTAATAATGTAAATAATGTAAATAAAACAAAATAGCAATAATAATCAGGGAATCACAGAATGGTTTGGGTTGGAAGGGAACATTAAAGGTCATCTAGTGCAACCCCCTTGCAGGGAGCAGGGACATCTGCAACCAGAGCAGGTTGCTCAGAGCCCCAACCAACCTCAGCTGGAATAGTT
Organism: Chloroceryle amazona; assembly: GCA_027560015.1. Classification (NCBI taxonomy): domain Eukaryota; kingdom Metazoa; phylum Chordata; class Aves; order Coraciiformes; family Cerylidae; genus Chloroceryle; species Chloroceryle amazona. The sequence goes on from JANHFX010003898.1 coordinate 13,825, forward strand.
CCAGGGATGGGGCATCTACCACCTTTCTGGGTAACGTGGGCCAGGGTCTCACAACCCCAGTGTAAAAAATGTCTTCCTTCTCTCTATTCCTACTCTTGTTGAAAAGCATCACCCCTTGTCTTATCACAACAGGCCCTGCTAAAAAGTCTGTCCCCATCTTTCTGACAGGCCTCTTTAAGTACTGAAAGGCCACAATAAGGTCTCTCTAAACCATATCATTAAGCGTCACATCCAATCTTTCCTTAAAAACCTCCAGGGATGTCAACAGCCACCATCTCCCTGGGCAGTCCACTCCAGTTTCTAATCATCCTTTCTGTGAGGAAGTGCTTCCTAATATCCAACCTAAACCACCCCTGGAGCAGCTTCAGGCCATGCCCTCTCATCCTATCAATAATAATAATAGTAATGTAATTAAAAATGAAATAACGAGAGAGAAAGAAAACACAAGACAGACAAATAATGGAAATTAAAACAATTGCTTACCAGTTGATGCCCAGCCAGACTCTAGTCAGCCTTCCCCCTAGTTTTAATACTGAGTATGGCATGGAATATCCCTTGGGTCAGCTGTCCCAGCTGTGTCCCCTCCCAACTTTCTGTGCACCTGCAGCCTACTCAATCGTGGGGTGGGAATTAAAAAAGTCTTGACACTGTGTAAAAGCTGATCAGCAATGACTAAAACAGCCTGGTGTTATCAACACTTTCTGCTCTGTCCAAAACAGAGACCCATACGAGCTACTATAAAGAAAATTAACTCTATCCCAGCCCAAACCAGCATACGAAGTAAAAAACTTTATTTCACAAACATTTCAAATTATTCAGGATATACTTCTCACAGCATAATACAATTAACACGTATTTTTACAAAGGTGAAATTGCAATCCAAGACCACTAGGTACTAAAGTCCAGTGTATTTTATTCTCTGCCTTCCAAGCAAATGCAAAGACTTGAACTTGTTGGCTAAGCATTAAGTGACGGGTCTGAAGCCAAGTCTTTCCAGGAAAGCTGCCTCCACTTCCAAAGTCCTTCAGTCCAGTTCCGTATTCATGTGAGATGGACCTAGCTAAACTCTAGTTTTATGTGTTTTATGCTTCCGACTAGAATACTAAATTTTCTGAATGAGGCTTCCATAGTACCTATTTGAAATTTATTTGACAAATTTCTGCCAGATACAACACAATGCTGTACATAAGTTCTGTTCAGCGTATCACCCAAAATTATTTGTGTGTAAACGGACTCCTGCGAAGAGAAACAATCACTTTCTTTAGGAAGCGTTATTTGTATCTTTTGCATTAATGACTGTTACAACATAATCTGTGAACCAATAAAGGCATAGAAGATCATGTACCTATCACATGCTGAAACTTCATGAAAACAAGACAGTGCAGACCCCAGTATTTAGACAGAAGAAGGGACCACTGCCATGAACATCAAATGCCTCCTGAAGCATTCACCAGAACTGGTGACACAGGGACCCCTGTCAGTCTGAAGTCAGTCTGACACCAGAGATAAAAGACAGATACTACTAAAAGGCTTTTTCTGACGAAGGTTCTGAGCATGTGAGGTTTTTCCTGTATTATCATGGACTGTAAGCATCCTTATCACTGTGATTGGACTAAGAATATGTTTGCTGAATTTTGATTATTCATTCAGTTATGAGATTTATTAGACTAACAGTATTTTTTTTTCTCCATATGTCCAGAGTGTGTTCACTGTTGATCCTAAACCAGATTCTCAATGTAACAGCAGGAACAGAAACAAAATTGAGAAGAACCACAAAAACACTGTATATTGGCGGGTCCATTGTCTGGACCTGAATGCAGTTGAGGCTGACTGGCTGGATTCTCCTAGTAGCTAAAGCTCAACACCATTTACAGCGGAGGAACTGCTCACAGACACAGTGCTTCGAGTAAGAGTCACGTGGAGAGCCACCCAGTTAGGGATTATGCACTAAATTCATGAACTCCCAGGAAGGCAGGGGCTGCCCAGGTTTCTCCAGCAGTGGGCCAGAATAGGGAATAGGCAGTGTTTCAGTAACAGCTTTTCTTTGCATCACCCAGTATAGGTGACTGAGACTGGAAAAGCCCTGAGAAAGGCTTTCTAGATCATGAGCCTTTCTATCATCCTTGTGCAAAGCCACTCCATTCCCTGGAGAGGGGTGTAACATGAATGCTTTGGATAGTACTATGTAAGAATTAATTCTTTTTCCTCCTTTTTCATCAGTGTTTCCTTGGAAAAAGTTTCAGTTACTGGTGTATAAATCAAACACACAGGGTGTATCAGTCCCATCCTTATAAAGAACAATTTACTGTGATCTGTTTTTCTGAAACTTTGGTGCATGATGGTTTGTTGCCTATTCCTGTGCAAATGATACAGTAAATCACCCAACCAAGCAATGATTTGTCAGCACTGTCTTTATATTTCACCTGTGCAGGAGTAGGGATTTTTCACTCACAATATCATTTTCAGCCCTGTGCAGATTGTCTGCAGAATGAGCACCTGAGCTTTCATACACAGAGAGCTCTGCTGGACTCAGCTCCTCACTGGCTCTCCCGTGGTAAGGACAAATGACTCCCCTGTGTAAGGACCCAAAGGCCCACCACATAGGCAAAGGCTTCCTAAACACTTGCTAATTGTGGGGTACTAACCTTCATAGGCTTATTTTGCGGCCATCTGCCTCTCCCTTTGCAACACAGACATTTATCTTTCTGCTCACATTTGTGGGATGGTCCTGTGGCAACTCTGACAATATTTGGAAATAAGGAAAACCAGCCTAATGGAGCCCTAGAGTGACCTTAGTGACCTCAGCTCTGCATTCCTCCAGGGCTTCACAAAATAAATGGGATCTGTGTGGACCTCAGACAAGAAAACATTTGTTTGCTTTAAGCCTGTGCTGTTAATGCAATGAAGAATGTGAAGGACCACAGAAGAGTAATTTGGTTTTGGTGAGAGAAAGAGAGGGAGATGCATTACTGTTTTATTCATTAATAGAAAGCCAAATAACTTTAAAATATAGATGACCTCAATTTTTAAGGGTCTATAGCAAGGGTGGTTGCACTTTTTTTTCCTGCAACATTGGTAGCATAAACAGCACTACACATCCCGACATCATAGGATTCTGTAATGAAATACCAAATGTTTATTTTCCCTTTTAAAATAGAACTCATTCCTGAGTATGCTTTAGCTTTCTTGTATAAAGTTGTTTTAAGACCTCATGAAAAGCCTATACATGCAAAAGCTGCATGATTAAGGATTTGCATTGTGGATGCTATAAACCTTTTAAGTGCCTACTAAAGTCTAGGGACAAAATACAATGGCAGAGGAGGGGACTGTAAAAGAAACATTACCTGGAGTTACTCTAACTGTGCATATCTGTTTGGTTTATCATACAACAACACACCAGAAATTACTGGAAACAGGCTTTTTCAATACAGCTACTTCCTAAACAGCAGCCTAGTTCTTAAATTATACTAACAACTTGGTACATATATACTCTGTTTCCCTCATTTCCAGTACTGTACCACATGGTACAGTGGGAAGGAGAAAAAGAGTGGAAGAAAAGTGTTTGGAAGATTAACAAAGGAGAAGACATCCAAACAAAAGTACCATAGTGTAATCAAATTTCCATCACTATATTCTCTTATCTGGCAGCAAAGAAATAAGACATTTGACAGTAGGTGAGAGATGCAGTGGACAGGACCAAAACCTGTGGTGAAAAGAGAGAAAGAATTCCATGGTGTATTTCAAAAACATCTGCTAAAGAGAAGCAATTAACAGCCAACACCAGTCAGAAAATAACGAAAAAGCAAGTCAACAGAAAGGAAAAAGAGAAGATGGCAATTAGATGCTAGTGTCATCCCATTTGTTTCTGAATTTCTTCAGAGGTACTGTTAGAAAGCAGAACAGTCCCTGACTAGCTGTTATCAAACTATAAATGAATGACAAGAAATCGATAAGGTGTAGAAATCAGAACCTAGAAAGACCTGCCCATCATCTTTTCTGCAGATAAAGGATGATGTCTGATCCCATTAGTAGATACTAACAGCCTCAGTCAGTATACAAGTTTTGCTGTTTCCTTAACAACATACCCCTTTAACAGCCAACGTAGGTGAAAAATGCTCTAAGTAACATTTTCAGTCAAGTAAATCAGTGTCACAAATCATTTTGTTTAGTGATCTTCCACTGCCAACAGATATTCCATTTCTGGAGTGTGTCAGTGCTCCACAACCTAGCAGTATTGTAAAGAGCAGTATCTAAAAGATCAAACCTCGTCCTGTTTGTGTCCCTGGAATGCAGGATTCAACACTGGCCTTTCAGGAAACCTTAAGCAAAATAGGTGTGTATGTTAAATCAACACCAATTTTCTATTAAGTCAAGTTTTCAACATCGCATCATTTATGGACATACGTGCAATCCTTCTCAACACCCTTAGCTACACAACTATTTCTTTAGGGTTGCCTGTTGCATTCTAGACTTAAAGTACAAATGTTTTTTTGACAGAAGAACCTTCTCAGGAGCATTGAAGGCAGCTTCATTGTCATGGCTAAGTAACCAAACACAGATTCAGACTTAGCATGAAGAGTCTATTCTCAAAGATAATCCATGTCAGTCATGATCAGTTATCGCAGAGGGTCATATTCAACTTGCCATTGAGACAAGGCCTGCATTTCACCATACCAAAACAAAAAACAGTATGACACCTTGTCAGAAGGCGGCAGGGGAATCAGTGACAACAAACAGACTGCTGATCACTGATCCACCCCACCTGTCCTGCTGTTTTTGACTTTTACACTGACAAAAACTGTTCTTAGATTGATCCATGACACCAACATTTCAGTCCATGCTACATTTCTGGGTAGGTATGAGTAACAAAATACAAATGCATCAGCTCTTGTAAGGCTTGGTAAGCCTTCCTGAGGAATGATGGAGGTGTTTAGATGATAAATATCAAACTGAATTCAGTGCGCCTCAAGGACTGAATAATTGCTTAGAATTAGACTTTAGTGCTTTGCACTTTTCAGGTTTATATATCTCATTAGGCTTGCTTTTAGCTCTTGACCTGACTATCTACTCTTCATTTTAGTTCCCTCTTAACATTTGCTGTCTGCAGACAGGCAAAGTCTCCACTTGCTACCTGAAATATCTTGCTCCCTTAACATTTTGTTAAAAAATGCTTTCAGCTCTCTAATCATTTTTGGTTTCACTAACAACAAGCCCCAATTTCTCAAGATCTATCTGGCAGTTATGTGTTCTGGACTGAACACAATGTGCTGGCTGAGGTTATAACACAGTGATAGAAAGAAGAAATATAACTATGCCACTCTGAAAGATTCCACCCCTGAATATGAAGCTCTGAATCACTCTGGCTTTTTTTCCTGGCTTATTGTATTGGGAAATTACCTGCAGGTCCTTTCCAGCATCATGACTTTCTTCTGCTTCATCTTGCCACTGAGCCAAACTGTTTCATGAATGGTAATTCATCCTCCAATTTCATCTTACATGTTTTCAAATTGTAATTAGTAACCTGAGTTTTTTGATCTTGCAGATGTGTAACGATTCTCGGATGTGTACTGTTATAAACCTATTGTCTTAAATGCTGCTATGACAATTCAAACTGGCTGAGAATCTATTCTAAAATAAAACAGTGCATGCTCTTGATGGCAATCAAGATAAAGACTGACATGGGAATAAATCATTTTTCACATGCTTTGATGAATAAAGGACTTAATTCCAGCAGCAGCAGTTCCCAGTAACAAAGAATTTGTAGTGAGATTCCTCCTTAGTCATTGTTTCTTGCTCTGAAATAAGATCAAAAAGAATTGTGTGTATGAGTATATATTGATATACATATATGCGTATATATTTTATAATAGTCATGACATCCTCCAGGAAATGAAATCCACAGAATGTTCGAATTCCACCCTATACATTACAAGCATTCATTGCTTATCAGTACACATCCATGTACAAACCACTAGGTATAGATGATTATATCTAATCTTTGGCATTGATACAATCATATTGCTAGATAAAGAAAACATGTAGAAGACTAATCATGGGGGGTTTTTTAACCTATACTTATATGTTCTCCCAAGTGCATGCATTTCTCCTGCTATTATTTTTATTAATTCACTTTTTTGACTATAGGAGCAAATATTACACAAATCAAAAGTCAATATGCATAGAGTGTTAATCCCCTCACCTTTTCAGATTTGAAATTCCCAACCCAATAAACCTCTGAAAGCTCTCTGATTTCCACCTAGGTTTTTCTGAATTGTCACAGGCCTGTTCTGGACCTATGCCATGGCTTCCTTCAACTGCTTAATCTGAAAGCAAGCCTGCAAACACCTCTTCCCACTGACACTTCTGGAACCAGGGAGAACAGTTCTCCTGCTTCTACTTATCAGAGCAGAGGATATGAAACAGAGATATGATTGCATGTATCTTTTCTCCAGTCAGCCTGTGGCAGATCTATTGTTTCCCATTTGACTTTGTCAAATAAGATGCACCTTCTTCCAAGGCCCTTGCAATAACATACATAATCAGGACAATGTATTTTCATTTAGGGAAAAAGTGACAGAAAGAGATGCTCAAAATAATAAACACTACTGGTAGAAGAGCTGCAACCCCCTTTTCTTTTAAACTTGAAAAAAATGCTTGGTTTCTCAAAGACCCCATACTGGTATTTAAATACTCCTAATTGCTTACACATCAGTGTGGGTTACAGAACACTTCAACAGAGAGAGCTCAGCTTTTGCTGAAAAGGCAATATGAGTTAAGAAACAGCACACTAAACTCCCAGGTAGCCATTCTGTATTTTCTTGAGCACCTGCCCTGAGCTACAGCAAAATTCACTTTTCTGTATCCCAATTTCCCTTCTTTACAAACAAGGGCAATGGTCCACAAACTATTCACAAGAAGTGCACTTTTAGCACTGTGGTTCCCAGTGCCCTGCTTTGTGTTGATCTGACAGGACTGTGGGATTTTAAGACGCTGTAAATGTAGCCTTAAAGTTCTGCCAAACCACCTTAATAAGAGTAACACACCAGCCAAGATTCTCTTCCTATGGGATATTAAGTGTTCCCAGGGGAAGGGCAAGAAGGAAAGGAGTGGAGCTGTACAGCCATTGAAGTCTAACTGGTACAGTTTCTTTAAAGCTGGCATATCAAAAGCAGCCCTCTTCTTCCTTCCTTTGCTTAATGACAGTAGTAAAACTGCACATTTTCACCCTAAGTGGAATGGGTTTAGTCCACACAAAAGTAAAAATCAATTCATCACAATTAATTAGCATTCTGTACAGTCTATAACACAGAACTCATGCTTCTTGCAATATTCTGTACATCAGCTTAAGAAAAAATATAGGAAACAAGATCAGCATCTGGGGAATGTCATTAAGTAATCTTAACAAACTCTCAGATTTATTCAGCAATAACTCATGTAGGAAAATACCTAGCTAACTTTTATTGTTCTGATTCACTTTTCTGACTCTTAAAAGTACCTTAATCCTACAGACAGACCAGCTGAGATAAGTGAAATGTTAATAAGTTTGGATAAAAGTGCTACAATACCATCCCCACTCTGATGTCACTGAAGTACCCTTTAGTGGATGTTATTTTGTTCATTTTAGGGGTCTTATCCATTATTAAATCAATTTCATTTCCCCAGGGTCTTGCATATTGCATTTTGGAAAAAAATAGTGTACAAATAGTGTTAAAAGAATATTAGTTCAAGAAGCTAAATTCTGAACAATTTTTAACTTAAAAGAACAATCTATAAACTCAAATTTCCAAAGCAGTCAGAGTAAAGATTAATGAAATATTAAAAGTACTCAAAACATCTTGCATTTTGAAGCTATGAACATTTGATTCTAAGACAAACATCCCACAATCAATACAACCTTCATTAATATATTAAACAGCTGTTCCAGTTCAATTTAATAAGCTCCCAAAACATTTTACTCAAGATACTGAAGTCATTTCAGGAATAACTCCACAATCATTTATCATATTTAGTAGATCTCCATCTGAAGTTTAGTGAATAGGTTTGAAATATCTAGACAATTCATGTTCCTATAAATGTAAATTACTGGAAATATAACATAACCTTCGTTCTGTTCTTCAAAGCCATCTTATACATCACAGGCTGTACACAACCCTCTGTTTCTTTTACCTGTCTCTGGACCATGAGGCTGATGCAGGCACTGCTGGACAATCCCACACCCTCAAATGCAGGAAGGACATAGTCATCTGGGATCAACCTGGCTACATTCGTCTAGCACACAGCTCTATCTGTCCTTCAAGGAAAAGTCAGGAGGGGTGATAATCATTGCCCTCTCCCACCTGTGCTCTGCTTCTGGCAGCCCTTCTCCCCTCAGTTCTCTGTTGTGTGGCAGTGACATTTTAGCAAGAAAGATGAACAAATGAGTTGTTTTACTGTAGATGTATACAGGTACACTTTGGAATTATATTCCATCTGTGGACTGTTTCAGGCCATATGAGCAGAATTTGAGACTACTGGAATGGTGACAGCTGATATCTCCCATATTCATGCTGACTCTGATTTGGGGCAGTGTAAGTCGTGCCCTGCAGTTGATTTCAGTCCATAAATCTAATCTAACACAATCAATAGGAGTTCTTTGTTCTTCCATTCCAGCACAGACTGTTTCTACTCCTTCCCTTATTCTGGCAGCAGGAATGTGTCCCAGCAAGTAAGAATCTGAAAAATCTCCCATATACCCACGGATATTTACAAACCTGAGAGGAAAGTCAATGCAGGCAAGGAACTTGGTTTCTTTTTGAGATCTCACCACGTTCATTATTATCATAAACTGTTCAATGCATGCTGACAATCAGCTTAATGTGGTTTATCTGATGTTTCCTCTATGCTTAGAAATAATATAAAGAATGTTACTGCCTATGGCTATCTACCTATTTTTTCTCCATGTATTTTATTTTGTTTTAAGGGTAAAAGTAGCACTGCAAACTAATAATAGATCTGTTTATCCCATAAGGGATTTATATCTGATTACACCGAACTACCACACTTTTCCAGTCAAAATTTTCTGACCATCAAAGATCAAATAAAGCTTTCAAGACCTGAAAATTTCTTCTGTCTCTACACAGAACAGTGATGACACTTTTTTCTAAGCATAAGAATATTTTTTAGAAGAAATAATTGTTTAGCAGTCTTTACCGAAACATAAATGCCAATTAACTCATAAGTTATCTAATCTTTGCCTGACAGTTTTAAACTGTAGCTCTATATTTATCTTTCATTGTTATTAGACTTTTATGTATTAGGTTACAAATTGCCTGTCAAGCAATCCTATTGTGCACAAACTTATGTAAGTCATTCTTCTGATATATATTAAACATTTGCTTGCGTGTTGTATAGTGTTGTCTTTTTTTTATATTTAAGACATAGATCTTGAATTATTTTCAATTAATTTCTATTATACAGAAATGCAGAAGTCCAAGGTTAGTGTTGATCAAGTTCTCCACTTTACATGTATTTTACTGGATTTTTACAGTGATTATTATTATTTTCAGGGCTGGACTTTTTTACTAAATTCAAGCACAGTATTGCAATCTCCAGTCATTCAGCCACAGAGCTAATCCAAAGCTTTTGTTCATGAACAAAAATACTTGGGGATATATATCCAGATGATCTGACCATTTAACTTTTAGAACAGTATTATTTCTGACACCAGTTACAATTAGTGTGCTTCAGGAAGAGATCTATGGTGAAACACCAAATATGCCTGGCTGTCAGGATCATCATGAGGAGAGCAGAGACATTTATGACCTAGCAGTGGAGGGGCATGACATACTATCTATACCACTAAATCAATCCACCAGCAAGGGAAGGACTTGTACCACAGCTCTAGTTCTCCATTCCTGCCTCATTTTATTTTATGTTCCTTTTTCCCTGGAGATCCTGAGATTCTTCTGAGGAACCAACTCAGAATATAAGGCTTTAATTGGGTTTGGTCTTACCCAAAAGCAGAGAGGAAACTCCAAACTTATAACCTCTCCCACTGTGAAAGTCAGTCAGAGCTTCACCCTAGAGGGATGTCTTCTCCAACAGAGAACTGTGAAGCTACCACAGACCAGCTTTAAATGAGCTATCTCAGGCACCACCAGCAGCTCCTTTCAACACAGCATGCCTCACAGCATGATTTAACCTATGCTTTGGACTCCTGCCAGTACCTACATCTCTAATTTAAAGCAAGTCTGAATGTTTCTTTGCTGCATAGTAATTCTTCCATATCTGTGAGATAGATGAAAAACATTTAAGCAAGATATACCGAGGTTCAAGAACTTTCCCAATCTAAATGACACTGCATGCACTAAGTCATCTCTTACCAAAGAGATGTTACATGGCATCTGTAGAGCAGAGGTCATTATTCTCACCTGTGTCAGTGTGCAGATGAAAGCTAGCAGAGATTCAGAAAACAATATTTTTAGTTATTTTGATACTTTCAAAACCCAGTGGTTTATATTGCTGTTGGATAGCAAAAGTTCCAAATAACTGTCATTATCACTGGCTTAGTGATAACCATTATGACTGCAACTTCTGCTTAACACAGTCAAAATAACTCTTCTCCATAGTGAATTTTCATTTTTCTCATGCTCCTGTGTCAAATGAGAGCTTTCTGTGCCATCATTTTTCAGGCCCTGGTACAATTCCACATGCAGTAATCCAGTGGAGGAGAAAAAGTGGTATCTAGAACTGAAAGTATCACCGGGTCCTTTTTTTTTGCAAACATGGTCAACCATAACATGTATATTCCTCACATGACAGGATTCTTCTGCCATCTGAACAATATGTCCTGTTTGCTGGAAGGCCAAAGAATTCATCTAGCGCTTGGCAGCCACTCTGCAGTTCTCTTTGTATTTGAGATTGTAGAAGGTGAGTACAGAGAATTCAAAAGAGTGCAGATAGTAAGTTCGCAGCAGCAATTGGATTTTTAGCTTAGATTTGAAGATCATCCCTTCCTATAGAAAGAACTAAAGAAAACAATATAAATGGAAATAATTTAAAGAATGTAAATATCCACTATCTGTGTTGTGGAGCTACCTATTCTGAGAGTGGTGTTGTTCAGAAATTGTTTGGATCTCAAGGTCTGACACAGGTTTGGGACATTAAGCCCCTTTGCAAAGCTTATGCCATTGATCATGACAAGGTTCCTCAGCAGCATTGTTGTCCTTGCAGCTCCATATATTTCTGCTGCACAACTGAAACACAAAAAGGTTATCACCTAGAAGATTGGGATTAACTCCTGTATTTTCATTTCATAGTTCTATTACTCCTGCCTAGAATAACTCCCAATGAACTGCAACTCCTCCAAGCACAATTCTACTGAAAACACATAGGTGTCACACTTTTTAGTCTTGCATGTTTCTGAGAGCACTCTGATGCCTCCAAGGCTTAACCTCACATTTGTGCTTTCCTTGTTAAGAGTCCTGGCTGAACTTCATGGTGTCTATCAAACTCATCTACCCTTGTGACAGGTGAGTCTAATGCCCCAGGAAAGTTCTTGGGCCATCCTGTCTGCCTGATGTCAGTGTTATGTCATGGAGTAGGTTGAAAACCAGATGTAGAGAACTAGCGGCCATCTCCATGAGAAAAAAAAAACTATCCATTTTTTACCAGAGGATAATATACCATTCTGCTCTTGACTAGATTCGAAGGACCTTGGGTTGGTGGACTACTGCAAGTTCATGGAATCAGAGAGTGCACTGTACAACCCTCCTGCAGCAAATACTGACCATTGGAGTGAATTTCCTAACTATTTCACACTTCAGTGATTCTGAGTAGCCATCTGCTGCAGGGAGTTCCTGAAGCAGCTAGGAGCTCTAAAGGTGGACAAAAGTAACCCATTGGATGCTTGCCCAAATGCCCATAATGCTTTGGTCATTCTGTGTTTAGCTGATGCATACTTGGCAGATTTGCTTGAGCCTCTTCCATTAATCCTTTTCACAGTTCAGAGAATCTCTGTTGTATCAGCACAAAATCTTAGCCACTGAAAACACACCCTGGTTCCTCAGGCGAATGCCTTTGAGACCAAATTTGTCTGCTCCCTATTGCACCCTCATGGGCACTTATGTCTTTTCTTAGGTGTGATGTTCAGTGTTGTTTATAGTGCTCTAGGTGCAGTCTAACTACTTTATATACAATAATACTATCTTCTCTGATTTATCTTGTATTTCTGGCAATTCTGTTTGCCTTCTCCAATACAGAAGCACAGTGAGTTGAAGGCCATGGGGAATATTTCCATAATAACTCCCCAAATTTATTTGGAACTCCTAGTAAAACACTGCAGTGGCATTCTATTTGTTACCTTGTTGGATTCTTTGCTACTCTACATTGTCTCTTAGAAAAAGTCATTTAAATGATTTAAACCCTCTGTGTCAAGCTTCATTGTTCTTCATTATTTGCTGTATTTCCTGTATTAGTATCATATCCACACCTGAAAATTCAACTCTCGATAGTATTAGGTAAACCATTAAAAATAACAGAAAGCTGAGCAGGGTGCATTGATCCTAGTGATCTTTTATGTTTTCTATTTGCAGTAAATCAGCCCCATCCTTTTCTACAGAGGACTCTTATTTTGTTGAGCAAATGTTCTTCCTTCTTCCACAGCTTAGGCACTACAAGAATTTCTTCTGTTCTTGCCTGTAGCTATACTTTTTCTCCTTGGCAGACTTTTTTTTTTTTTTTAATCTATTGTAAGATAGAGGCAATGGCTTAAGCAGTAGTCATCAAAAATGTGTATTTGGAACATTCAATAGCCACTCAATGATACTGGAACAGTGAGGTTTTTTAATTCATTTATCCAAACAAAGATTTAAGAGACTTGTTATACTGACAGAGTATTTTGCATAACACTTTGGATTATTTTAAATCATTTTTCCCTGTAAATTGCTGTAGAATATTAGCCAGAGTCAAAAAAGTAAATTCCAAAACTTAAACCTCAAACTTTAAAGCAAAATGTAATATTTTTTTTTTACAAGCAAGCTAGTGAAGCAGGGATGTTTTTGGAGGCAGGGTGGTTTTCATGTGGATGGTTTTCTCAGCTGGTGCCACCACTCACCACGACCAATATGCTAGAAAACCTAGGAGAGGTGAGTTACAAGGAAGAAAAAATTTGTCACAATGGAAGACCAACATTTTGGAAAGATAAAAGGCTTTTTAGTATGTCTTAGCAGAAATATGAGCTAAAAAATTGTCCACCAAGATTTTCACTTTTCAAAATTAAATTGAAACTGTGGAGATGGTGTTCCCTAATAGATCATTAAAAAATGCACTTGCTAACATCTACCGTGCTGTACTCTCTTCCCCACTGTCTTTATGGACTTGTGGGAGTCAGACTGTAATTCAGTATGTTAGGGACCAAATGAACAGGTCTTTGTTTTGTGGATGTGCCTGCCCATTCTCCATATGGGCAGTCCACCAGTAACAAATCAGATTTGTCTTCAGGATAGACCACTCCTCATTTGCATACAATGTCATAGACATTGGCCTTATCTATGAAACAAAAATCAAGCCAAATTATATTAGAGATGTAACTAATATCTTAGATACTACAATATTTGCTCTCCCCAGGAAATGATGCAGAGCAGTGTCCAGCATGAATTATACAAGTGCCAGACAGCCCAGCCACATGATAAGGCTTCAGTGGAAAAGAAACATTTCTGGTGTGTCTTGCTCTAGTAATTGTTTCAGAACATCGCCCTTCAAGAAGGGCATTTCCACAAACATAATTTCTAGTAGACAAATACTAATTCTCTCTTTGCCTTCCACAACTGGAAAAGACATTGACTAAATGTAAACCAGAATTTGGTGGTTTTGAAATGATGAAGTTTTCTATAGAGAAAAAGGGTATGGGCACAAAATCATAGAAATAGGGTTTAAAAGGATCTTGATAATTTTCTGCCATGTTTATCAACCTGTTTCACAGTACTCATTACACTCCCTCTGCCACTGACTTTGCATGGAAGGTAATTAGATGTACTGTGGTGGATGGAAGTATTAAGGTAAGAAAAATAATTGTGAGGGAATTTGAGATTGAATTTTCCTGCCTTTTACAACAAACGTTAGCCTCAGGAACTTTATGGTTAGCTCTTTGACAGCCCATTTATTGGACTATTTATCTTTATTCAGGCTCTATAGTTTTTAAATACTATCACAAAGATCATGATGGGATTGAAGGCAGACCTGAAGACAAAGCAGGGTCCATCCAGGAGCTGAGACCAGTGTCAGAGCTGGAGACCAGCACTGCTATGGTACTGTGGTGTTTCTGGGATGGAGACTGACGGCTACCACCTGTCTAAAAATACAGTTTCTGGGACAATGGACAGGGAGTGGAGGAAGACCTCAGGTGAGGTGTACGGGTTCCTCAAGACCCCTAAACTTCCCTGTCAGGGCTCAGGCCACTATTTTAGTGATAGTCTTGCACCCATGGAAGTCATCACCTTTCTGCTTAGTGAGTAATGTGACTGGGAGTTTTACTAATGAATAGATCTACGTTGTGTGACCTAGAGTCAAATGCAGAACAGCAAAGAGGTTTTCTTCTTGTATACTGTAAAACTGTAAGACCAGTTTCAGAGGCTTACACATTAATGAATACTACATTATCCTTAAAAATATCTGAGGCAAGTAGAGACTGAATTACCAGAACACCTTTTCAATATAGTATGGATTGAATCTTGATTTCTTGAGGCTAATACCAAAGTCCTAACCACAAGCTAAATTCTCTTCTATTCTTCAAGTAATTACAATTTATTCCCTCTATATATGTAACTGGACAATTTCATTACTCAAGTGAATGCATAAAAACATTATCTTGTCCAAAAAACCTTGTATTACAATGTTATTCCAATGAATGCAACCTAGAATGATAAAAATATTTGCCACTTCAGTTTCAATTTTAACAGCTGAGTAAAATATAATCTTGATTCATACTTTAAATATTTTCAACTTCAATCAAAAATGGTCTTAAACCTGAATCAAATTCTACTGACAATCATGGAAAGAAAGACTTTACAAGTAAATATTTAGGTATGAGCATTTTATCTGAATGTAAAAGAAAACACACTTCTGAGTCAGGGTTAGTCAGGTGGTGACAGTGGCATTTTAATTTATTTTGGAGCATGGGCAAAATTAAACATAATTTCAAGTGAGAGTCAAACAGGATGAAAAATAAGAGATTGAAAATAAGAATCCATGACACATCAGCCCAAACCAAGCAACATGTAGAAGAAAATGTCTAGATTGTGATGATGGGTAATTAGGCTCAAATACAGACAACTATATTCTAAAAAAAAAACCAAACAAACCAAAACCCAACCCAAATTACCATCTATATAGACGCCTAAGCAAGTTTTACAATTTACTGTATCCAAAGATAAAAAGTGGAAAACTTATCAAAAGGTAACAATTGCCTTTTATTTTAAGGGATGCCAAATCCAATTAACCTCAAGACAGCAAACACAAAATCCCCCCCAGTGTGAGAGCAGCTGTTTTGGAGCGGTCACCCTGGAGATTGCTAGATTTCTGGAAGCATCTATAGGACAAGAGGTCCCTGTGACTCTGGAAGAAGTCATGAACTGACTTTTGTGTACTTATGCTGCAGACCTATAGAGATGTAATTTATCATGGGCAAAATATTTGGGATTTCTTCTTTCCTTACTTTGAAGCAGACAAACTTTATAGACAGTTGTATTGTTTGTTCTGCATTCACACCTGAACAGAGATCAAGTCTGAGACCAAGGTTTCAAATTCAATAGCTAAAGATTTAAAATTTATAAGGAATCAAAGGCAAGATTTCCTCTGACAAGGTCAAGGTACTATTTTCTGGTTTATCAGGCATTGAAACATGCTGCTCAGGTATTGGAACATGCTGCCCAGGGAGGCAGCCGAAACACAATCTCTGGATGTGTTTAAAAGCCATATAGATCTGGCATATGGCTTAATGGTGGACTTCACAGAGTAAAGTCAATGGTTGAACTCGATGAACTTGCAGGTATTTTCCAACCTAAATGATTTGATGATTCTATGATGTTAAACTTATCAACCCACCACTACAATATTCAGGGCTTGGTTTCATGCAATCTAAATTCAACTGAAGTCTCAGCTCTTCAGCGTCTCATCAGCTGTCTCCAGGCCTGCCACACCTAGTCAATAAAGTAAAGCCACTCAGATGATATTTAGGCCTGGTAAAATGTAGATTAGTTTATTCTGAGAGCCCTAATAGAATGATGACTCCTCTGCCTCTGCTAATGTAAGCTTTGTTGATTGGAAGATGTTTCTACAAAATCCTGGTCTCTCCAAACTGCTATTTTTTTTCCTTTTCATGGAACTTGCCCATTCAATCTATTCTGTAAAATTAATATCATTAAGAAAGAAAGGGAGACAGGTAGGACTATTAATGACAAGGCAAAGACTGTTTATAATGTAGAGAGAAAATCTAACACAGAGCTGTCATTTATAAATGCTAAGGAAATAGTTCAGCATGGGAATAAAACTGGTGAAAAAATATATCCTGTCAAACTGACAGGAAAAAGAAGTTACTGCATGGTATTCACTTGAAGAAGTATAGGAGAGAAGCTGCTGGTTTCTGCTTTCTTTCTTACAGAAGCATATTTTCTTATAGATTCATATTTATTCATATGCATGTAGAGAGACTTAGGTACATAGGGACTGATTTTGAAAGATTTTAATAACACATATTTAACCCTCAAGAGTTTTGGCCACAAGTTTGCAACCCAAAGTGACAGTATCTAGTAGGAGGTCTCTGTTGCAATTAATACAAAACTGGATTTCACAACCTGCCTGGACCACTGGAAGCAGCCAGCAAACTGCTTTCGCTTTCCTAAGAGGTATGTCTCACAACTGCCACCTCTGAAGATCAAAATAAATGAAAAACAAGGGGGTAAAAGGCAGCAGAAGACAGTTTTTCAGTAAGAAACAAAACACAAACGTGTCAATTTTTTTTTTTTCTTTTAATTTTCCTCCATGAATCTTTCCAGAAGACAAGAATACCAATATTTCCTTTCAAAGCATTGAGAAGTGTCTTTCCTTAATGGGAAAATGGAGCAAGAGGACTTTAGCAAAGCTGCAATATTAGAAGGATCAAGTGCCATTGGTCTTATTCAAAGGATATCTAAATCATATAACCAATTTCACTGTTTCTAACTACTGATTCCCCCTGAGGGGCTCAATGTAAGCAGACTCGTGTTACACTAACAATACGGACACCTTGGCTGAAACTGACAACTAAGTAATAAATGGTCTGTCCTGGATCCATGCTTTCAGCTGGCTACTGAAAACTTCCAAGGCACCTGGAAAAACATATTTGGCTTTGTCTCCATTTCAAACATCTAAACCTGTAATCCACGTGTGGGTATCCTAAGTGACACAGAGAGACAACGAAAGGAAGTCAGTATCTCCAAAGATCTCCAGAAGAAAAACTAATCCACTGAAATATCTATCTCCCTTCATTTATTTTAAAGAAACAAGAATTTTGAAGGTGTTAAACATCTTTTCAGCATCCAAGTGCATTTCCCTCTTTTAAAAATGAACTCTTAGTGGTACAGGACCACCTGTTTGCAAACATGATAACTCCAGAAACTCTTTGGTTTTGAAAAACAACCTAAAAGTCAGAATACAAAAAAAGAGGCGGGACAAACTGATTCCAGGTGGACCTGGGAGAGTTTGAACACCTATCTCCAACAAATGCTTCAAAGCATGTAGGATGAGGACCTCTCTGTCTTACTTGATGAATCTAATCTATCATTCAGCCAAGAGAGGTGTTGGCACCAGAAACGAAGCAAGTTGAAATCTGATACACTTCTGGTGGGGAGGCTGGCAGAAAGGAACAAAACTGGGCTCTTGGCCCTGAGACATTCATGCAGTACACATAAGAACAGTTTGCTCGCAGCGTCCTGGGCTACATTAGACAGAGGGTCATCAGCAATTTGAGGGATGCGATCCTTTCCTTCTGCTCAGCACTGCTGAGACACATCTGGGGTGCTGTGTGCAGTGCTGGGCTCCCCCCAAACATGAAAGACGCAAATAGATACTGAAAGTGACAAAAAGATACTGGAGTGAGTCCATCAAAAGGCCACAAAGATAATTAAGGAACTGTACGATCTGTCATACAAGGAGAGGCTAAGAAAGCTGGGACTGTTCAACATGGAGAAGAGAAGGTTTAGGGAGTTTTAATTAATGTGTATAAATAGCTGAGGGGAGAGAGTAAAGAGGACAGAGACAGAAACTTCTCAGTTGTGCCCAGTCACAGCAATACTGAACATGTGGATAAACTGAAATACAGGAAATTTCCATTTAAACGTAGGGAAAAGTTAAACACTTTTTCACAGTAAGTGTGGTCAGGCACTGGAACAAATTCCCCAAAGGGGTGGTGGAGTCTCCATTCTTGGAGATATTCAAAACGTGACTGGACCCTGAGTAACTGCTGTAGATGACCCTGCTTTGAGCAGCGGGATGATCTCTGGAGATGCCTTCCCATCTCAGTCACTCTGTGATTCTGTGAAAATTAAAAGCAGCGACCAAAATCTGGGCTTTGGTGTCAGATGACTAAAGCTAGACAACTTCCAATTCAGGTAAGGTGACTGCAGGTGGGTTAACCTGTTCTAGGAACTAAGTGGGTTGGATTGCTGTCCAAGAATAAAGGCAGGTTCTATTGATTGGCATCATCTGCTCATTAGAAGTCATACTATTGAGAAAATTCTTCAGAAACATTTTCACAATTGACTGTGCTACTAGTCACAGCCCCAGGACACTTATGAAACCTTCATCAGACTGCAAACACTCCTCCTTCCACCCCGCACAAGATCCAGACCAAAATATGTCCTTGCTATGTTTCTATAATACATATTTAACTGCTGTCGCTTTTATTTTGCCTAATTGATGTGAAGATCTCGGCCTCTGTCTCTTTACACAAATTTTATGATGCAGGGCAAGAATAGCCAGCTATGACTTTCTGCTTGATACTGCAACTATGAAAGCAGGTGCAATCTTTGGCATAAAAGCAGCAGGGGTGCAGTGAAGAGAAGCAAAGAGAGATTATTACTATGACACATGGAATTAATGAGACCTTTTCTGGAAACCTTTGCTGAACCTTATACTTCATAAAAAGAGGCAGAAAAAAAATAAAGATTTTAGGAAAATAAAACAGAAAACAGAACAGGGGTTCCCAAAGCCACATTTAAGTATAAGAAAATAAAGGCACTTAATTTATTTAATTTCTCAAAACACAGATTACGCCATCGCTTGATCATAGCCTACGTATAGTACACAGGAAAAGATTTCAAAGAGCAGAGGAAACCTGCAATAGGTAAAGGCATATAGAAATATATAACATGAAAGCCAAACCTAGACAAACTGGGGGTAAGAAATAAGATGTCAAACTTCAAATGACAGTAAATACCCAGTGAAACAATTTAATGACTGACATAATGGATTTTCCATCATCTAAATTTAGTACATCACCACTGGATGACAATAGTGTTACTGAACATACCCAGCAAAGGTGACTGCTGAAAGAAGTACGTGAGCTTACAGACCTTATTGATGCCTGTTTTAAACACTTGATTGATGCATCTGATTCTGAATCTGAGGAGCCTGTTTTTTTGAGTGGTGTTAATTATCTTACCATTAATTAACATGCCTCTAATGATTGGTTTATATTCAAGATGTTTAGTATGAATATCAACTGTTCTACAAATAAATAAATCTCCTTCTATGTTAATGTGTATAATGAAAAGTTTTCCCAATACTTTTTTTTTTTTTAATTTTTCCTCTCTTTCTTGGTATTACATTATGGCTGAGAAAAAGAGACATAGTCAATCCTGTCAATCCTTAAGTCTGCAGTATCCCAAAATACCAATCACTAAGCCCAAATACTAATAAAACATATGCAAGATGCCCTCATACTGCCTGAATAATACAATAAAGAGCGAGACACTAATGTGACAATGTCAAATGTTTGTGAACTGTCAAACACAGAGACATTCAGGATGACGGCTACGCAAAGAGCAAGCAGGTGTGTGCAAGCGGGCTGTATAGTTCAGGTCACAGTACCAAATTTAGAAGCCTCATGGCCAATCTTGTTTCAGTCACTGCTTTCAGAAGACAATACCTGCTTGGTAATCTGCTCAGATTACGATCTTTGAAAGGCTGTGGAGATGAGGGCAGTGCTTGCCAAATGGAAGAAAGTAAATGTTGCACCTACTTTCAAACAAGGACACATGGAAGATGTGGAGAATTACATATTGAGGAGTGTCACTTCAGTCCATGAGTAAATCATGGAGTGAGTCCTCTTCGAGCACATTTCTGCATACATAAAGGAAAATAGTGTGGTTGGGAACACTCAGTGTGAATTTACAAATGCTAAATCGATGCTGACCAATCTAATTGCTTGAAATCTAATTTCTAAGAATCATAGAATGGTAGTTGGAAGGGACCTCCGGAGATCATTCAGCCCAACCCCCCTGCCAGAGCAGGTTCACCTAAGGCAGGCCACACAGGAACAGATCCAGGCAGGTCTTGAAAGACTCTACAGAAGGAGACTCCACAACCTCTCTGGGCAGCCTGTTCCAGTGCTCTATCTCACAGTGAACAAGTTTCTCCTCATGTTGACGTGGAACTTCTATTCACCTTGCTACCATTACCTCTCATCCTACCACAGGGCACAACTGAAAAGAGACTGGCCCCCTCTACTTGACACCCACCCTTCAGATATTTGTAAACATTAATAAGAACCCCTCTCAGTCTTGTCTTTTCCAGGCTAATCAGCCCCAGGGCTCTCAGCCTTTCCTCATAAGAGAAATGTTCCAGTCCCTTCATCATCATTGAAGCTCTCCACTGGACTCTCTCTAGTATTTCCCTGTCTCTCTCGAACTGGGGAGACCAGAACTAAACACAATGTTCCAGATATGGTCTCACTAGTGCAAAGTAGAGGAGGAGGAGAATTTCTTTTGACTTGCTGGACACATTATGTCCAGGTGAGGGAAGAGCAGTGCATGACATTAATCTCAATTTCAGCAAGGTTTTCAACATATTTCCCACAATATTCTTGTATCCAAGTTGGGTTATGGTTTGTATGGGTAGGCCAAACCAAGGCATGAAAGTCTGGTTGCATGATCACACCTAGAGGGTAGTGGCTAATGGGTTGTTCTCTACCTGAAAGCTGATAAGAAGTAGAATACCACAAGGGGCTGTCCTGAAACCTGGTGAATTTCTTCATCACCTAGAGCAGGTGTCAGGGTGTACCCTTGTCAAATTTTCAGGTCACACCGAGATATGGGACTGATCAATATGCGGAAAGGCAAGCCTAACATCCAGATGGACTTAGGCAGTCAGAAGGAGAGGGCCAATAGGAACCTGAGGAAATTCAACATGGACAAATGTAAAGTTCCCCAACTAGTAAGGACAAGTTCCTGCAACAACACAGACCAGGAACTGCCTGCTTGTGGAACAGTTCTGTGGGAAAGGGCCTGGAGGTCCTGCTGGAACAAAGTTGCCCATGGGACAGCAGAAAACACTGGAAGCAGAAATGCAGCCAGCACACTGGGCTGTAGGAACAGGGGCAGAACCAGGACATCCAGAAAAGGCATTATCAGCCTTTACATTACACCACACCTAGACACTCTGAGCAGTCTTGGGGACCCTGATTCAGGAAAGACATCAATAAACTGAAGAGTTCAGAGTCAGCCATCATGACTGTGGTAGAGGGAGCACTTGCCCTGTGAGGACAGGCTGGGCGAGTCGAGTTTGTTTATCCTGAAGCAGCAATGAGTTTAAGGTGCTCTGGATTATTCACAGCAGTGTGGGGCAGCAAGATGAAAGACAATGGGCTTAAATAGAAACAGAAGTTGATACAGGACATAAGGAGAAAGTTTTTCACCATGAGGACAGTCTGGCAGTGGCACAGAATACCCAGAGAGGACTTGCAGTCCTCCTCCTTGGAAGTTTTCAAGATTTAATTGTATAAACTCTGGAACAAACTTGTCAGACCTCACAGCTGACACTGAGGTTCCTACTAACTTGAATTACCTTGTATTTCTGTGATTCTAAAGGTAATTCTACAATCAATAGCTCAGAAATGTAATTCGTTGCCCAAAGGATCCCAGAAAAAGTTTAGAGCAGGAGATCAAGAAAGGAGAGCTTGGGCTGTTGGGCGATAAAATTATCCTGGAAAGAATTTAGGCTTATTAGAATGTATTACTCATGATTAATCAGATAGGATTTGCTTATAACAAATATGAAGTAATTAAAGGGAGTTGTGTTAGTGAAATCTTAGGAAAGGAAGCATCCTGTATGGTTGGCATGGTGAAAGGTTAGTTTTGTCTGAATCAGAGGAAATGAATAAAGCAGTGTGAGATCTGTCACTATATTAAACACATTTGGTGGCTGATCCTTTCCCAGTCAACAGAGTCACTGAAAAAACACCAGGGTATCTGTAAACATTTCCATTGCCTCATTCCATCAGCAACAGTATTTCTGCAGTGCCGCCATTTCCTCATGTTGTGTTTTCAAGCTCAACAAGAATCAGTTTCATAAGCATTTCTACAGAGGTATTTTCAAGTAGAATTAACATTGCAAAAATCTGCTTTCAAGTCTGATATTCAGCATCTTACTTTGGAAACAATTACACCCTAAATGTGCCTACCTCACTCTAGGTGAGTTGCTCAGATGTAAATACCTGCCTTGTCGGATGAATCTTGCTTGAGGTGTCTTTCCTACCAGCTGGAATGTTTTGTGAAGTCTGCATGGTAAGATAGAGGTGAAAGAAGGCAAAATATTGGTAACACTTTAAACACAGGTGAACTTATATGTAGCCAAAGGCAAGACTGTTCTCCTAAATGTTGGGTGCCTGAAGGTTACCTTTGTCTCACACATGATGCTCAGCCTCAGAGTGACTGTCTCCAGTGCTGGCCTGCAATGGCTTCTTGGAAATCTGTAAGTAACTGAACAGTCCCAAAAGACAGACACTGTGCAGACACTGTCCTCAGCATGTGTCCCGGCTACATGCAAGATTTCCTCATTTTAAGAAGCAGAGGAAAATATCATATTAAATCACTTCTGTCTCAAAAGGTGAATAAATAAATTCCCAAAGCATGCAAGGCAGGTTTTGAAACTTGATCACAGCAGTGCCAAGGCCACCTGATTGAAGTCCAGACAGTGGGCTGCAGAGACCCTCCCACAAGCACAAGGTTATATAGCTTAAGTTAAAAAGCAGGGCTCTTCAGTTTGGCACAGCACGAAGTAAATGCAGTCACTAAGCTTCTGAATCCCAATCAGTATCTCCAGATGCCACAGAGCTGCACTGTGGGAGCTCAGGGCTTCAGGGGATGCTGCGTTGCACAGAATAGGAAAGCTTCTGCTCCCCCTCTACTCTATGATAAAAGAAACAGGGTTTTTTTGGAGGGTGGGGGGAGTGGGGTGGGATGCGTGCACCAACAGCTCATGCGAAAGCATTTGCAAGTAGTAAATGGGTTTTAAAAAGTTTCTGCACCTCTACACCAAGTGCACTAGTGATTGTTTGCCAGAGAAGAATTTCAGCAAAAGTGGATGGTGACATCATAAGCCCCTGAAACTGGCCCTGAAAGTAGAGTGTATATTCCTTATTCATACTAAAATGCACATACTTCCTACTCTACTTGCATGCTGGTCCACTCCAGAAGCCGAGACCATACACAGACCTCTGGGGTTAGAATACTCAAGTCCTCCCTTACAGCTATCCAGATTGGGATGTGGCAGATATGTGTTTTCACTCCTTTCCACCCACACATCTCACTTTCCTTCTCAAGGAGAAAAATCACCGAGGGTAGACATTTCTTTTGTTTGTCTCACCGTGGCACAGAGCATGAGTACAGCAGGAGGTGAATACATGCAGCTGCACCTGCGTGTCCCAGGATCTCACAGTGCAGCACATGCAGGGCAACTTTGTATGGTTGGCTCAGCATGGAGTTCACACTGAGTTAAAGCAAATGCCACTTCTTACTCTTTCTAGCAAGGATAAAAACAAACACAGAACTGTGATATATTTGAAACAAGACTATAAAAAGAAAATTATTAAATGCATTAACCCACTACTGGAAATCCTTGACTTGCTGACTCAAAGTTTCTTTTCAAGCTCTCTCTCAGTCATACAAATTCAGGACTGATTCCCACCTAAGACAACTCTTCTGTTAACAGTAATTCCTGGAACTGAGCAGTGAGATGTAACTCAGCATGTAGCTATGGTGCTGACCTACAAATCATAATCCTCTTGTCTAAGGGCTGCCTTACTAAATCTCCCAACTCTCACTGTCTCATTGCAGCTTGGGGCAGCAGTGGGGTGTGGTATGGAAACAAACCCTTCCTGCTTTTCTCCATCTTAAAAGTTAGCTTTACCAAGGCCCACTGTAACATCCTAATGTACTTCTGAGAGGGTACACAAACATCGATTTAGGAGTGCTCTTCAAATGTGTTATGGATGAGGTAACTCCCCTCTTCAAAACACTTCTTTTATTTAAATAAGTAGATCCAAAGGTATTGATCAGCTTGCCTAACTGTCTCAGTTACTGGTTAGCTCTGCTGCTAAACTAGAATCTTATATTTTCACAAACATGGAAGTTATGAAGTAATTCACAAGCTAAGCCTTCAGCATGGAACTCAATCTTTAAAAAACATGTATCTTGAAACTATTCCTTGCGTCCATGTCTTCATAATATTATTTTATTCTTGATATATACAAAGCGTAACTCCTGCCCAAACAATAGAAAACTGTTTAACCGTACCACCATTGTTCCAGCCTTTCAGCTGTTTGCCAGACCACTGCTTGACATAGAAACTCTTTATCAAGAAAACGCAGAAAAGCAGACTTTTATAATGAGGATTGCCTATCACATTTGAAGGTTCTATTTTTACAACACTTTTCACAACAAAACCAAAAGCCTTTTTTTTTTTTTATGAAGCTAAGAGATGTATCACATTTGGATAATCTGTGCAGTCATTTCTTATACTTTCCTAGAGCACAAATACACTCTGAGAATTTATTAATACATAGAAATAAATTTAAATCAAACACAACAAACAGAAATAGGACAAATTATTGCTATTTTGGGGGTATGATAAAATGTGTTTTTAGAAACTGTTTATAAACCAGAAAGAAGCCTATAATTGAGGAACAAACAGAAAGAGTGTCACTGAATTTAATTTTGCTGGTATCAAAACAGATGAAAGGGCATTATGCATTACTATTGTTTAGAGTTGTAAAGTGTGCCTTTTTATGAACTAAAGGGAAGGATGACGAAAAAAATCCTATGCTGAAGCTGGAAAAAAAAGAAAGTATGAAATAATAAGCAGAATTCAGTTAAAAGAATAAAAAAGCAAATAGAAATACTGAAGGTTGAATTTCTAAATATTATTTGACCTACAATAAAGGCTTTTCAAAAATACATTTTCTACAGTTATTCAAAGTAAACACAATCAGAAATGTTGGGGACTTATTAAGGAAATGATGCCCTTCTTATAGAGGGTTACCCATTTTTTGACTTTTGTATGAAAGAGAGGGAGAGGCAATCACAAAACCATGGGCAGTGAAAGAAGGAAAAATGAGATCAGGAGGAGAGACGGGAAAAAACCTGGAGACTGCAAAACCCAGTTACTAAATGTTCTCATGCAAAGTCCTGAAGCACTTGTGTAGGAAGGTTTATTGACCTTTCACTAATCTCACAGGCAAAGTGAAGTATTGACCAGCTCTGTCTCTGCCCAAATGAAACAAACTTACTCCAGGTCTAGAGTATTTATGGTCTTCCATCATGAGTCTAGAGCAAAAATAATCTTTATAATCACACAGCTAAATTAAATAAAATGAGAGCCACAACTTAACAACAATTTAGGATGAGCATTGGGGTGACAATTATATTTTGCTCCTCTCAGTTCATGGTTGTAACACTTCAGTCTGACAACCCCTGCATCTCTCTGAAAGCTGGTGGAGTTACACCACAGTAAAACCACAAAGGTGCAGAGGAGACTCCAGCCTTTTTTTACTGACTGCTATGAAAACTTAAAATAACTAATGTCAAAAAAATCCTTCTCTCTCTGTTGCAAGTATGAACTGTTGCCAAGATAAAAGCATAAGAAACTGTGGTTTTAAATTGAGTTTCTTCTGTGAAGTCTACAAGTGTTTCAACATGACAGACATTCATATTGCACTAGTTCAGCATGTTCTTGCCCAAATCCCTACAGTGTACACTTCCCATTTCTATGCTAGCACCTTTCTATTCCCAGTAAAAGCAATAGCAAATTTTCCATTCATGAAAAAGACTAAAGCCACTTCTCAGAGAACTCCTTCTCTTTCTCTAACATATCTTTCTCTATACTATCTGCTCTCTCTATCCTTTCTCTAGCAAGCTTTTGCGGACTGTGATGGGTCCTATAACGACTATTCCCGAAATACCTCTAAGAAGTAAAACCATACAGTTTTAAAAGATCCTTCTGCCTTCCCAAAACGTTCCTCTTGCCTCCTTTTCCAGGTGTGCTCATGGCAGAAACATACAGGCTCAAGAAATCACCAGAGAGTGAGGGGCTTTATGTAGATGGGCACAAATCAGTCTGAGGGACTCTGGTCCCCAGCTGATCTCTGTAATAGAGCAGTCTTAGATGTATTCAGAATGTCTGAGAAACTTGCTGGGGATGATCTGGATTCATTAACTGTCTGGCAAAAGAGAATAATTTAGTCATCTAAGAACCGAAAGACAAATGGCATGAGAAATCCTGTAAAATCAAAACTGTAAGCTGATCCAAAAAATTTGATACAAAACTATCACCCAAGTATAATGGTAGTGCTATGGATCCAAACACAGACAGTGAGGATTTCTATAGATAAACCATGCTTTGTCTCATTCAGGATGCTACTTTGGTCCCAATCCTGCTATTCTTAGCTATATAAGAATACTAATAATCAGAGGAATAAATTCTTGGACTGCTAACAGGTTGCTCCTGTGTAGAAGGGTAGCAGGATCTAAATCTGTACTGTCTGTTGCTGTAGTTGTTGTGCCTGTGACAAGTCATGCAAAATTTTAACAAAGAAATTTGTTATCATGACAAAAACAGCTTTTGTCGATAAGACTAGTGAATGGTATCTGAAAGATGGGCTTATCATCAGTATGGAGACCTGAAGCATATAGACCTTGACATCTACATCACCTCTATAAAGGTTTACAGTAATGATCATATAGGGATGTGCTGGCTTTATTTTATATGCTGTTCTGGGGGCTATACATAGGTGGTTCTGGGATCTGTGTATACACTTTAATTTGTGTAACTCCTTTATACCAAACAGAAAACTTCAGCCACTTAGTCACCTCTCTTGGTTTGTTTTGATAATATCAATTTCTTTGTAATAAGGATTTCAGGAAAAAAAAAATAAATCTTGATTTTCTTTTTTTAATAAAGAAACAAGTATTTGCTGTATATAAGAATGACACATTCTCTGGAATGCTTTATGATGTTCTGAGTTTTTATTAGTACTGAGAAATATAATAACTTGCTAGAGATTCTGTAACATGTGATTACCAATTAGTTTCACCAGCTATAGAAAATATTTGACCTAGCAGAACTCAGTCGAAGTTGGGATTAAATTTTCTTTCTGATACAGATGTAAGGATAGGATTTGGGCTTTGGACTGTTTGGGAGTTTTTTGGTTCATTTTTCTAGCAGGGACAATGGGGCATGTGGTATCTTTCTACCTCAGTACCAAACAGGTACTTGCAGTTTGTATTCTTGTAATGGCAAAATTAAATCTACAGGACAGCTTATAGTGTTCTTGTAAATAAGCAGCAACCTTCTGAAATGACTGTCACTTACTGCATCTCTGAAAAATGGTCCTACAGTGCTGCCTTTGCAGTCCATGATATAAATTCATGTGCAAAAGATAGTGATTAATGGCGTAAGTATGGAGTTCATTTTATCCCATTTTAGTGATCTCAAAGTGCACAGTCATTATCTAGGGTCATCCTAAGGGTATCCATAGTCACTACCATCAATAGCAAGAGGTACTTGAGGGGATGAATCTCATCTTCAATCACCCAGCAGAGCTGCTTACCTCTTTGTAACAGCCGAAGGAAGGAACAGGTTTTGCCATGCCAAGGTGCCTCTTAAAATTAACATATAGTTCAAACAGAAAACTTTAGAAAATAATGTTATAGACAGACATTTTTATTGATCCTTTTGTTTGTTGTCCCCAAATACTTTTCCCTTAGCCTTTTGGAAAACATTAAGAAATGAAAGGTAGAAAATAACTGCAAAACTTGAGAGGTTTTCTGGTGGCTGTACCACCTGCATCAAAACTGCCCAGGCCACAGAAAAGTCCTCCAGATGCTACAAAAGTCTCCATTGCATAAAGATCTCTAAAATATACTTTCAGATCTGAAATACAGCAACAGTTCTGAAAAAATCAGAGTGAAATTAGTCAGATATCCCCAGGTTCATCTACACAAGCACGTATCAGCCCAAAACTGGAGGCAGATGTATGGCACAGCTATAAACAAAGAGACAAACAGAAGCCCTGCCAAATCCATGCCGCTGTTCCAAGGCCATGAATCCAATAAGCTTTTTTCATCAATTGTTTTCTCTTGGGTTAGTTCATGACATGTCACACTGCATGTGAGGAGCTGGAATAAGACCCTGTCACTCTATTGTCTTGGCCTCTTCCAAAGAATCTCATTATGAACCTGAAGAGTTTGGTTAATGGAGTTTAAAGTGACAGAGTCTTTTATAGTGCAATAAAACCTTTTAAGATGTACTTCAGGGGCTTCTAATTCTCTCAGCAACACAGTAAATATAATGAAAATAAAAATTATCCTTGCAGATGTTGTGGTGTCAGTAACAACAACAAAATCTCAGCACGGCACAGGACCAAAATAGCATCTGGGATTTTGATTCACTCAATTTAATCACACAGCATTTGGGCATTTACGGTTTTACAGTTTTTGTTTATTGATTTACAGTATTTTAATAAGATTACTGTGAAAACATATATGCTGAACTGGTACTTATATGGGACATATACCAATGCCCATCACTTCCCTCATTGCTTTCTACAGAGTGCTAATTTGCAGCCCTCTGGAGCTCACAGGAAGATTTAACATTAAAC
The DNA here is from genome assembly GCA_027560015.1 of Chloroceryle amazona. Lineage (NCBI taxonomy): Eukaryota > Metazoa > Chordata > Aves > Coraciiformes > Cerylidae > Chloroceryle > Chloroceryle amazona. The sequence continues at coordinate 42,992 of JANHFX010003898.1, forward strand.
AGCCTGATGCCTAGTATGAGGGGAAGGAGATGACTAATAACTATTTCCCAAGCTCATAAAAAGACCATGAAGCCTTCTAAGAATTTGCAATAAGGGAAAATAAAAAATACAGAATGAAGCAATTTATATTTCTGCTGATTTAAAATTGAGTGGGGAAATATTAGTAAAGCAACACACTGATCTATTGGTCACTGCTTGGGCAATTTTCAAAGCATTCTGAGTATAAAAGTCATTTGTTCCTTTGTGGCCTACACAAAAGTGCCAGTAGTTTCAAATTTGTGAGTGAGAGGCCACAGGGAAGCAACTCTTCCAATTCCCATGCACCTGAGTACACACACACATGCAGTGAAGGATTTATCATGTGTGAGTTTTGCCATGTAAAAGTTAGGTATCTCACTTCGGCAGCTGCCAGTTCTTGGGGAGCAGTTCACCCATCATCAGATGCCCCCACTTGGTGATCAGGGTATCTGAAAGATACCTCTAAAAGAGGTATAGGTGCACATATTCTCCAAGTGAACAGAAGGTCTGGCCTCAGGACATGTCATGTTGCTGCCTCCCCTGAAACTCACATTTAGTAACCCAGGGTTTCCCACAAGATATACAAAATAAGTATTCAGGGTTGTCTGTATCCTTGGATGGTGCAGGACACCACTGCCAGGGATGTGCTCACCACTAGCACCACTGCTGTTCCCAGTCCCTGTCAAAAACAGCTCTTGTGAATGACTGCATTAAAGACTGGAGGAAAAAAACTACTGGGAATATTATTTCATTTCTGAACACATGCAAATGACTGTCAGCTTCACCCATGGGAATACTTTTTTCCCTGGAGCCTCGGGTATCTCTTGACATAAAAAGGACATTGTGAAAACCAAGGTTTTCCGGAAGCCCTTGCCCCATGATCTAATTCCAGACCACAACAGTCTCTGTCATCTCAGTGTCTCCCATTACATGAGGCATGCACCCTCTTCCTAAAGCTGATGCTAAGGCTGACCCTCAGTTGGTGCCAACTGGTGTAACTCCATGGCAAGTGCAGTGGTTGCTAACAGCTTGACAAGTAATCAGATTCAGACTGTGCTTGGTAAAGGCAAACAACACATTGGAGCAAAGAATGTCACACACGACATCCTTGTCTCTAAATTGTAGAGACATGAATATTATGGATGGACTGGACATTCAGTGGATAAGGAATTGGCTGGATGGTTGCGCTCAGAGACTTGTGGTCAGTGGCTCCATGTCCACATGGAGACCAGTGACAAGTGGCGGTCCTTAGGGATTGGTATTGGGACCAATACTGCTAAATATCTTTTCTAGCAACATGGACAGGAGGATTGAGTGCCCCCTCAGCAAGTTCGTCAATGACACCAAGATCTGTGGTGTAGTTGACACACTGGCAGGATGTCATCCAAAGGGATCTTGACAGGCTTGAGACTTGGGCCCATGCAAACCTCATGCAGTTCAAAAATGCCAAGTGCAAGGTCCTGCATCTTGGTCATGGCAATCCCGAGGACAAACAGAGTCTGGGCAATGAGTGGATTGAAAGCAGTCCTGTGGAGAAGGACTTTGAGGTATTTGTGGATGAAAAACTGAACATGAACCAGCAATGTGGATTTGCAGCCCAGAAGGCCAACCATATCCCAGGCTCCATCAAGAGAAGTGTGGCCAGCACGTTGTCCCTCTCTGATCTGCTCATGAGAACCCACTTGGAGTACTGTGTTCAGCTCTGGAGTCCCCAGCATAAGAAAGACATGGACCTGCTCAAGCACATCCAGAGGAAGACCATGAAGATGAGAAGAGAAGGCACTGGGGAGACCTTATAGCATCCTTCCAGTACTTAAAGAGGGCCTACAGGAAAGATGGGGAGGGACTCTATCAGGGAGTGTAGTGACAGGACAAGGGGTAATGTTTTTAAACTGAAAAAGGCTAGATTTATATTAGATATTAGGACAAAATTCTTTACTGTGAGGGTGGTGAGACATTGGAACAAGTTGTTCAGAGAAGCTGTGTATGATCCATCTTTGGAAGTGCTCAAGTATATGGGGCTTTAAGCACCTGGTCTAGTGGGAGGTGTCCCTGCCCACAGCAGGGGGGTTGGACCTAGATGAACTTTAAAGCTCCCTTTCAAACCAAACATTCTGCAATTCTATGAAAGACTTTGGTATTAATTTTTGTGCAAGAGCAAGCGTTTAGTTAAGAGTGAATGGCCATTCCTTAGGTTAGTGGAAATATTTACTTCTTCCTTCCAGCATACTTGGCCAGACAGCAGCTCTGAGTCATACTTTTGCTTATATACTGCTGCCCTTTACATCTTTCAGATGACCCAGAAAGCATTATCATAGCAGGCTGAAATTTCCCTGTCACTGCTTGACCTGATATTCCTTCAGCTGTGCAGGAGCATGAGGTGTAACATCACTCTCTTTATAATGGTTAGCGCTCACTTTGTGCTCTAAAGTGTCTGGCCTCAGAGTCTGTTGTGTGTGGTTAAAGATATTAGATGAAGTCAGGTTTCCTCTCCCTGCAATGAATATGATTTTGGAGTATTATGGGTTTTTTTTCTTGTACTGGTTCAAGAACAGTCAGCAGTAGTAAAGTGTTTTTTACTCCTTCCTAGATTAAATCTGTATGCTTTCCTTAGTTTCCACTTTCTAAGGAACATTTGCTAGCAATATCAGCTGATCTAGTTTGGCATCACTTGATGAATCAAGAATACTATTATTAATAACCCAACTGCCGAAGAAGCAGAATATAATTTTGTATGCCCTCCTCAGGGTTTTAATCCATTCAGATGGGAACTTTCATTGATAAGTCAATAGCATCAGACTTTTCATGTTAGAAGCAATGACTCACTCTCCCATTTTATTTCTTCCTGTCATATAACAAACAACAGTTCATTTGTATGCTGCTCTGTGTAGGTAATATAACTAAACAACCACTTGGCTGAGAAGAGAAAGCAAGCATGTCAAGGAAGGTAAGAAATCAGGGATTATTTAGATATTTTTTTATCATTCATTTTTTCCTATTTAAAAATGTCAATTCCAATATTGTTCAAAGGGAAACAAAAGGAAATGTCAGCTATTACCATGAACAAAGCATAATTTACTTCAACCATGAATTTCACCATTATTTCTTAGTCAGAATATCCTGTGAACAATAAATTTTGGTATCGACTGACATTAACAATAAAGGCTACCCCAGGCACAGCATTTATTGCAGTCAAGCATTATGTATTCTTAAGCTGCCAAACATGATATCTGTCAGAAACAGCAGCTGGGACACTAATGACAGCTACGTATTGATATATCACAATAAGCTTCTCAAGAAAAAAAAATTAAATACATTTCAAAATCATCGAAATCATTATTATGCTGAGTGGGCCCTGCACTTTCCTATAATAGTTCTATATTGAAAGCTCTTGCAATTCAACAAAGGAAATGGGTTAGTAGATGCAAACAGCTGGATCCTTTTTATTAAAAAAAAAAAAAAAACAACACAAAAACCAAACCAACAAACCCTCTAATACTCCTGAGGAGTTTGAACCCTGAAAGAGATTTACTTTTCATAGTGAGAAAACACTACTGTTTTTTTGTTGTTTGTTTTTTTTTCTGACATTACATAAGCAAATTTTTAGCCTCTTGCATATCATTTCAAAATACATATTTGCTTTGATGTCTCAGTGCTGGGACCTAAATTCTTTGCTGATTCGTACCCTGTCAAATTAATGCAGCACTTGCATGTAAACTATTACATCTCAAAGCCTTGTCTATCTCCATCTTGCAAACTCAGCTCTGTGTTAACATAAGAAAATTATATTGTACCCTGGACAGTCTCTTATTTGCTTTAAACCCATGATCTCCAAGGCTGGGGCACATGTTCCCACTCACCATTGTACTCCTTGGGTGGAATTCTGATCTGGAGAGTGCTTCCTTTAAGAGCACTTCACCACAGATTATTTTCCTTTTTTTAATCTTCATGTGGGTTTTTTTTTAGCTAACAGGGGGAACTGGTGCTGATTTCTTTGTATTTTTAATCTGCCAATGTTTTAATAAAGAATTAGAGGGTTGTGTCATGTCATAGCAGCTCAGGGGAGTCATTCATGATCAACACACTGCCCCAAAATCTCCATGAAGGAGCCCATGAAACAGCAGCCTCTGAAGTGCTGCAGAAGGACAGGGACTGCGGTGTGCTAAGCAGCTCTTGTAACCTGGAACTGATCAGCACTGGGCAGTCTGTGGGATATTAAATGACATAAATGGAAGGAAGACATATCAACAGATTCAGGAGAGCAGTCTCAGGAAGAAGTACTAGATTTGACTTTTTAAGCCTCCTTGGTGGAGTTCCACAACTGTCACTCATAACCTGATATGGCATGATAATCCCTACTTATTTTGTTTTCACTGGGGCATAATTAGCATCACTTTTTTATGATATATCCTTGAAAATCGATTACATGTCATAGGACAGAAGGAAGAGAGGTTTTAATACCAATAGTTGGCCAAGTCACATCAGAAGATGCAAAGTAATTGCTGATTCTTCAAAAGCAATTTTTGGCACAAGAATACATCAAGATCTAATTAAGTTTCATGAGGAGAGCTTACCTCCAGGAAGATACTCTTCCCTTCTGTTAGAATTGTTCCAGACTGTGTGTATAATTGAATAATTATTGTATGAGAGAGATAGAAATATATAGCAACTGATAGAGAGAGAGGCTGTCTCCAAAGCCCAGTGGCTAAAGTCATTTCAGATGTTCAAAGCCTTAATCCTAGCAGCCAACTCCAGCTCTGTCAGAGTTTACTATAGATATCACATGTAAGGAAGAAGTGTGTATTGCATACAGTAAAGAGTACTTCAGAAGATTTTGTTTCCTCCCTTAACATGTCACTCCGATATTCCACTTTAGCCTAAATTCAGCACAAGGCTGCCCATCTCTTTTAATGGTGTGTGACACTTCGAGGGCAGTAAGCTTAAAAATCAATCTTTTCTTTTTTTTTTGTAAGACTTATGTATAGAAAATATCCCATCTCATATATTTTTAGCCAAATGCTGACATTTGGTTCACCTATTAAATCATGATATGGATGGATTTTAGTATGATAAAATATTGATGTGGAAAACAGAGGTGGCCACTGTGGAATGCATTTCATTTACTATCTGAAAAACACTCACATATTCTTAGGGACTCAGTGCTATTGACAAATTTACAATTAGCTGTCATTTTAACATGGCAGGTTGAAAGAACGCTATTGCTATTATTACACACACATAATGTTTTGGGGGAGTGTAATTGGCCCATCAGGATAATTACAGCTCTCGTTTTTCCTTCTTCCTGACTGTCTGCAGTAACTAGTGGTTTGTTTCACTGTATTCTTCGTTTATTTCAGAAAGCAATGAAACAGTTAAATATAATTTCTGGACCCCAACATGAAGCAGGAATGAACTAGTGACCAAAGGATGAGGGCAGGAAAAAGGAAAAACCTCCTTCCACGAATGGAAGAAAAGGCGTCATTCTTTACAGTCCTCATGCAAACTTGAGTCTGTCTGTGCACATATGGTGGAAGGAAATTGGGCAAAATTTGTGAAAGCAGGTGGAGGAGCCACTGCTGAGCTTGGCAAAGTCTCTGGGCTGAACTTGGATGTACTGGTACCACCATCAGGTCTAGCCCTGGCAGCTATCAGGGTGCTGCTAAACTCCCTTCTGCTCTTTATCTACATGTCATCTCCAACTTCTCACTTAAACAATTAACTTCCTTCAAGTCTTCACTTAGAGAGTCAATTCACTTTAATTAGTTACATCTTTTTTTATATATATGAAAGATGTCTGTTCACACATATACACCCATCCCTACACAAAGATGTGTGTATACAAATAAAAACACATGTATATGTATACAGCCATGTTTAAATATATACACAAAATAAATTCACATGCATAAATAGCCTCTTGATGTCAACTGAAAGAGGGAAGAAAAGAGCAGAGACAAGAAGGAGAATGAGACACAGAAAAAGGGAGAAATTAAGGGAAGGCAAGTAGACTGGCTGGGGGAGGAGGGAAAGTAGGGAAGAGAGAAGGAATGGGAAGAAGGAAAATAATAGACACAAAACTCACTGGTCTTGTATTTTGCCTCTGAACTGACTGGGACCAGTTGTTTCCACATAAAGGCATGTGCTTTCTGAAGTACCAGAACACAAGGCTATAAGCCCTTTCTTCAGCAGATAACAAGTTAATCTCAAATTTTTAAACACATGGTTTAATTTCCACAGCACTTGATTAAAAAAGCTTTTTATATGTTTTGCTCTCCTGAGTACACAAATTCTATTCTTAGCATGACTATAAATGGGAAATCCTTTTGTTTGAACTAAAAGCATGAAACCAGAAGAAATCTTTACATGTAAAATACCAGAAATTATTGTGGTTTACTATCTTGAAATAAAAATAAATAAATAAATGAGCAAACAACTAAAGACTGAAGCAGGAGAATAACAGCATTTTCTACAGATGCATTATATAAATCTAAGTAGTGTCTTGAATCACAAAAGGCTCCATATAGTTTACACAACACACCTTGCAGCCTGTGTACCTCAGTGGAATTAAATCATATTCCATTTCCATGAAACAGAACAGGGAGTTGCAGACAAGATTATTATTCAGTCAAGTAAGGATCTTTTCTTTGGGGTGCATTAAAACACCCAGTGGTGAGCAATATGATTTTATTCTTCCTATCATAGCATTAAACAGACCAAAATATTCAAAGTAATAGACTACAAATAACCCCCTTTTTCTTTTTTTTTTTTTTTAATAAATGAAGCTTTATTCTAAAGCACCTAGAGTTCATATGCACACAATGTACACAAGCAATGAAGCAGAAAGTTAAACCACTTAGTGGTACCTGCATTATGCTCTCTCACCCACAGGTCCACACCTAATCATCACTTTGAGTATCACTTCCAACAGACTATGCACTGGCCTACATAAATCTATGAACAACTCAGAACTGTCTGCAGTTGAGGAAGGGTACAAATGGTACAGTTTTGGGAGGACCCAAGTTAATTCACAGAGAGACGCCTGTTTATGTATACCCCTCATATACTTGCAGAATGATAAATGTACTTAAAAAAGAAAGACTTCAGTGGCATTTTCCATACTCTTTTGCTTATTAATGACCTTGAAAAAAATTACCTGCTATAATGCTTGTTGCACATTAACACATCCTGAGGATATTGCAGTCTGACAATTTTTGTGTAAGGGTTCTCCCTTTTTAAAATATATTAATCAATAAAGGAAGGTGAACAGATAAAATAGTTTCAGGGAGAACCACATTTTAAGCCCCTTTCCTAGTAGAGAATCATGAGTAGAAATGAAAATTGCATGAAAAATTCAATGGCACTGGAAGCTAGACCTGCTTGGAATTTCACACAGTGAAGCTATAAAGAAGCAGAAATCCTGTCCTATTTTAAATTCATTTTAACCCTCTAGTAGACAGCTGTTACCAGCATATGATAGTAGAAAAGCTATGCTACAAAGGAAAAGTAAACCCCTATCTATTATCTATTAAATATTTCCCTTATAATGTAATACAACTGTGTTGTGGAGAATACTAAAAATATGGCATATAATCTTTATATGTATTACAAGAGAGGAAGCAAGGAGGAATCCTTTGTGAGCCGATTAGGAATTTTCTTATGCCTTTTGCCTTCCAGTCTAAACTCTGTGGATTTCTTCTGGGCTAAAAGTCACCCAGCTTGTTTGCTTCAGTAAAACCAACTCAGGTCTTGGCAGTACCAGAGAACAGTGGGAGATGTTAAGGTAAGGGACTAGCAGTCTGAAGGGAACAAAATGCTACTAAGATTTTGTGGAATGTCATAAAAACCAAAGGTTTTAATTTTTCCTCTAGCCAGGCTTTAATAGATTTCATGTCAGTAGGAAGCATGTGCCATTCATCCTACTGTCTAAGTAATTGTACAGCGCCATTAAAAAGTTAAGTATTACAGCATTTGGAGAAAAGAAGTTGGGTTGTTTATTTTCATTGTGAAAAATCACTGGAAGGAGAGTGTGAGGTATCACTTAATATCTTGGCTGAGATGGCTAATTAACAGATGGCTCAGTGTAGGAGAGGTGAAAAATACTCTGAATTACTTGTTCAAAATGAGGAAGGAAGCTTTCATCAGAGCAAGATTCTGATCCTGGTCTTAGCTATGTCATGATCTAATCCCCCATCTCACAGCTTCATAAAAGACTTTGCTTCTTCTTTTGTGCTCAAAACAAATTTTACTCCTAAAATTTTGCATTTCTTATATAGATTTCTTACTGCACCAGAGGTCTAGGTATGATGGTTTAACCTCGGGGGAAATGCTGAGTGCTCAATTACTGCTTAACGAGTTGATGCAAAATAACCTCGGTGCCAGCTATCACCTTGTAGCTTGGGCTGAAGGTACAGAAAGGAAAACAGATCTTGGGGTTCTGGTTCTGGACTACCATCTAAGAGACATATGTTGAAATGCCAGATATTTCTATTGTCTTTGTGCTTTCTGGCAAGCCAGGTAATTCCTCTGTACCTTAGTCATTCATCTGCTAAATGAAAATCTGTTTAAAGTGTGTTTATGTGAAGATTGAGACCATCTCTTTCTTCCACATTTAGATGCCCTAAATTTCATCCACACCCATTAACCCATCATTCCTGTGCTCCCTATTAGCAACTAACTCCAGGCCCGTGGGATGTACCAGGCACAAGGCAGAAGTATGGCTGGTTGTAGTGAGCATCATGCCTGACTCAATGGACCTATATTTACATCTTGAGCTGCTACTGATCTATTTAACTATATATACAAAATGGAATTTTTGCTTTACTCATCTGTGTCACATGTATATTTGGGTACAGATGAAATGTAATATCTGCCCGGAAAGCATCCATTTTCTCCTTACAGCAGTGCCCTGTGTAGGAAAAAAAAAAAAATATATATATCATCCTGCATCAAACATGGTCCCTACCAAAAAAATAAGAACATGCCAGTTGTGTTTTCTTGAGCTGTCATCTCTTTCCTCAGTTTCCCTTCTTATAGCAATGATCCAAATTTTTCTGTCAGGGTAATTAGACTAACCTAGATAGTGGTCAGCACTTTCCTTTCTGTTCTTCTGTAAGCTCAAAAATGAGCAGTTTGTCAAAATACAGAGAACATCATATTCAGGTGACCGAAGAAGTCTAGCCTGAATATTTTTGGCGCATTTAAATGTGCACTCAGGCAGTGACATGGAAATCAGGAAAGCAGCTACTAATGATCTGGTTCCATTAACAAATGCTCATTTGGATGGCAAGTGACCCGAGACAGAGAGGAAATGCAATTTTGGCTGCCAATACAATAAAAAAATGACTGCTATTAGTGCTATATAGGGGTTATAATCAATTATACCTTTTATTGGCTCAGTTCAGCTACACTGTAAACAATTAAACCTCTGTTCTGAATAAAGAAAGGAGTATAGTACAGAACCACCTCACATACAGTTCCTTTTGCTTATGTTATGATATCACCTTGGTTACTGAGCTGATGGAGCTTATTCCTGACATAATGTTTTTAGCTTTTGTCTTATTAGTATAAAGTTTTCCAAAACTCTTTCACCAGGAGAGGAAGTAACTTTCTTCTGGACATTAAATTATACTCAGTTCACATAACACAACACAATCCCTCTAGACAATGACTAGAACATAACCTAATTCTGCCACCTTACTATATATACTGAGTAGGAACTTATTCCTTAAACGGTAAACTACTGCTGTGTAGAGATGCTTAGAAATATCTATTATGAAATTTATTACAATTTAAAATGTGCTTTTCCAGTAACATCTAATAACCAAAAGGTTTAAGCACATTATGCTACACACTACAGAAATTTGTAGAAAATTACTCATTTCCCCAAAGAGTTTTGAATCCTAAAGAAAACTGATCATACAGAAGGTTAAGATCTCTATCACAACAGTTCTACTTTGTCTTTTTTGCACATCAGTCTTAAAAAGGACAGAATCTGCCTGCTGACCAATCCCCTTGAAATCTGCTGAAAACAGTGTCAAGAACACAAAGTATATTTGGCCGCTAGTTTAAACAAGAAAAGTTTTACAAATAACCTTTAATTCACAGCCCTAATCTGTTCTTCATATCTCAGGAACAGACTTAAAAGCAGAGTCTGATTTTAAGCAAAGACTGAATTCTCTGTTTCTAGCTAGTTTTGGGATTGTGTTGGTCCTAATCCCCATGCTTTGGAAGCACATACAAAGATATGACTATTTTATTTGTGTTTTATTCAGTAGCAAGCCTTTTTATAACCAGAGCCCAAAGGAATAAAGGGAACTGTTGACTGTAGTTAGAAAATAATGTGGTTAGCATGCATAATGTCTATAGGGTGGGCAACTGAGGAGCAGGCAATTAAAGTTGGAGTGGAGTATGCTGCGAGGATCAAGAAAGAAGGAAAGAAACAGGCATACAGAGGCAGGAAAGTGAGGCTGGAGATGGGAGAACAGTGAGCACAGGAAAACCAGTAAGGAGGTTTAATCATAGGCCTCAAAGGAAGATACATAGTTGAGGCTGAGTGAACTTACTGGCAAATCAGAGAACCTTTCCCTTCCATGATCTTCTCACTTGAACTTTAGAATGAATGAGCAGTTCAGAAGTACAGGTGAGTGTGGTAAAAGCATGAGGAGGCAGAATGATTGAGATCAGGTCCCCTAGAAAGCCTGTCTTTGTAGGTCCACCCATCTTGATGAGAGTGCCAAGGCAGCACTCTGCTTTTCACTGATATTAAATCAGAGTATACTCTACCAGGTCACATTGAATGTACAAAGACTTTGAATGGTAAAGTTTTTAATGAGTGCTCCAACATAGTGCACTGAGGTGCGCGAAGAAGAAACAACAGTTCCACATCACCTGCACATATCCAGTAACTTCAACAGGCTCTAGATCAGACCTTTAGGAGGAGACAATCCTTACTGTCATCAACTAGCAGACAAGTCAGGTTGTTTTCACCTCTCCCTTTTACTATTAAAGTATTAAATAGTTTATTCAAGCCTGATTCCTGGAAGGACCTCAGACTTCAGCACTTGAGGAGATTACCATCTGAATGACCTGCTAGAGTCCTAGTCTGAAGAATGCCTAGCCGTAGTCAAAAAGGTTGCACATTCATATTTACTCTCACTGGAGTAAATTTCCATCTACAATATTATTTCCACACATCTTCGTCATCGTTTCTGTGGATTGGGACTCAGTCACTCAAAAATAAAATATCCATTAAAATATTTTCCTACCCTGTAACTCCTTCTGGCTAAGTAAGCATAAGCTAAAAAAGTCAAGCTACATTTTCATCCTGAGCTCAATTTGATTTTCAGTACTCACCACTAATGAAATATCTAAAAGTGATTTATTGGAACATACCGGCTATATTTAAGCAGCAGCCAAAACAATTACATTTAATTAAAATTAAGGTCAAAGAAGCACAACAAACTGATGTGACACTTCAGACATCAGCCTGGAATAGATGTTATGTTGGTTGATTATCAATTAGGTACAGTAAACACAAACGTGTTCAGTGTGCAATTCTCAGTGAAACGAGCTCAGGCAAGCAAACAAGTGCTGTGCCTGGAAATTTTCTCACTTTCTCTGGGTTGAAAAACATCCTGCACACTGTGCTGTTCTTTCTATCCTTAACCTACTTCAGTGATTTATTTTTTTTTCCTTGAGGAAAAAGTATTCTGCCAGAAGCTCTCACTGGAGAGCCAGAGAAATGCAAAATTATGGGGGAAGAGTTTTAGTTTTTAATGTGTTCTTTCATCTCTTCACCTTGAAAGCACAAAAAGTCTTCTTGTCACAAGCCTTAGGCTAATCAGGCTGTGAGAGGTATTTGAGCATCTTCTACATGGCTGCATATCAGCAAGCTTGGAAAAGGGATTTGCTATGAAATGGTTAGGTATTTCATTCTTTCTGTAGCAAAGATTACACAACTGTGACTTTGTCTGTGTTTGTTTTCAGAAAAAGCCACTGCTTATAAAGGCATCTTTTAAAACTGGGTACTTTCACACTGTATATTTATTTAATGAGACAAATAGCTTAAGGCTTGATGGCAGTTTTCTCCAAAATTCCTTGATGATCAGAAGAAAAGGGAACTGTATGAATAAAACACTGCTTGGAGTGTCCCCTGACAATGGGGATTCTGTCATGTCCAAAACTCCTTCAAGTCCCTCACTTCTGAAGTCAAGACGGCGATCCGGCAGTGATGTAAATGGATGCAGGATATGGCCTTCAGTCTCCCTGAATGTTTTGTTTCCCACAGCTCTAAACAAAACAACAAACAGAAGCCCTGCAAATACATCTTTTGTTTCCCACTTGTAAAAATAACCATGGAAATAATACAGAAAGAAGATCTCCTGCAGCCTTTGCCTGCCAGACGTGTAAGCATGTCCACATCGCCCCATGGAGCACACCACAGAGTCCCTCAAGCTCACAGTGGGTTGTTTGTGTGTATCTACACACTACAGTGTACATGCTATGTAAAAATATTAGCTGATATGCCAAGACCACTGTCCCTACTCAGCTGAAACCTGCGCACCAGCTCACCATTTCCCACAGTAACTTCTAGTCCAGGTGTAACAGTGCTGATTCGGCATGAGTATGAGTGATGCTGGTCTTGGGGTCTCTGTGCAGCCAACAGACGCTCCCACAGCCCCAGCACAGTGGATTTCTGATCTCCACTGGGGCATCCTGGTGATGCCTCAGTTTAAATAGCAATGTGTTCATCACTTCTGCAGGCAGATCCAGACTGGACTTTGGTGCTTCAGCTACCATGTAGCTCACAAAAGTGTCAAAGTTAGCAATAACTAAGAGATGACATAAGCATATGCAATGCTAAATCCAGCGGGATTTAGACTAGATATGTCTCCTTTCAGCAGGCTGCATGATTCACTCTTCCAAGCTATCATCCACAATGTTTCAAAAACAGAAAGTCTGGAAGACATACCCAGAGGCCAATCCTCTTGCCCAATCTTGCTCAAAGTGAAGCCAGTTTCAAAGTTACATTGGGTTTTGCAGGTCTGCATGCAGCTGAGTCTTAACCAGCTCCATCTTGAGAACCGAGGCTTCACAGCCTCTTTGGGCTCCATTTTAGTTTCTGACTTTCCTCACTAATAAATATATTGTCCATATATCTAGTCATGTTTCCTGTGTTGCAATTGTGTTTGTTGCCTCTCATCACTCAACACCTCTCATTAAATACTTGCAGAAAGTTGTTAAGTCTCCCCAAAGTCAGCTCTACTCCAGGCTTACAAAGCCCAGCTCTCCCAGCCTCTCCCAGGGCAAGCACTCTGTTGCCACCATCTTGAAGACCTCCCCTGAACTCTGTCCAGTTCATCAATGTCTTTTCTGCACTGCAAACCCAAAACCAGGTGCAGATGTCATCTCAGAATTTCCAAAAATAGGGGAGAAATCATTTGGCTCCTCTTGCTAGTGCTAGGGCTTGTCAGCTTGGGGAGGAAGACTATGACTGAGTTTTACAGACTCTAAAAGACAGTGGGTAAATTGGATGCAAAAGAGTTGCTTATCAAATTCCACAATGCAAGAGGTTCTTGTTGAAACTAGTTTTAAAAACATTGGTTTAAAACAGTGAAAAGCAAGTATTTCTACATGCAGCAAGTAGTGAACTTGTAAAATTTACTGCCACAGGAGGCTGAGGAGACAGCATGGCAGGCTCACAAAGGCATCAGACAAATTCATGAACAGAAGATGCTAAAAGTGATGGGCAGGGATGTATATACAGGGATGATGCTATTCCAGCTTCAATCTTTGTGGATGCTGGGAAGCATGAAGAGACCAGTGAAAGCAGTCAGGCTTGCATGCTGTCCCTGAACAGCCTCTCCTCTGGTCACTGTTGGAGGCAGATGGACCTCTGGTCACTTCTTGTTCTCTTGTTCAGCTGAGCCCTGTGGGAGGCTACCAAGCTGACACTTATTAAATAAAAGAGACACAGGGACAGTAACTGAGTTCTCTTATGTGAGAGATCAATCTTGCAGTGCAGAGAATCATTAGAAGTTACAACAAAGTATATTGAAAATTGTTGTCCTTTAGAAGTTAGACCAGAAAACTGTAAGGACCTGTTCAGGAAAGAATTTACAGCTGTTGATTTCTGTGGGCTGCAAGGTCTGACAGCCCTGTGGGATGTGGTCAGAGTGGCAGGGATGGTAAAACCAATTGTATATCATCTCCAAAATATAAATAAAACTCACTAGCATAAGACTTGAAAACTAACAGAAACAGCTCAAAATATTAAGGTGTAGGTATAAATTAATTTACTGGAAGCAAAACCATGATTTGTGTATGTCTGGTATAACCTAGAAGTTTGCCAGTCATAACATTGGAAGAATTTCCTGGTTTAAGAGCTCCTAGTGAGACTGTGTTTTCTGGTATCTCTTAAACCAGTCTTTAAATGTGATCAAGATCATGTTTTTTTTCTAGTTCAAATATATCTAGGAAAAATTGTTTGACTTTGTTAAAAAAAAAAGAAGAAAAATTAAACATCAACAAATCCAAAATACCTTCTGCTTTCATAAAAGAGTCTCCTTCCAGGCACTATGATGAAAGTAAAGATGATCACAGCAATTATGTTAACATGTATTAAGAAATTACTGCTTATGCTGTAGGAAGTGGCCACTGATCTGCATTTCAGCTCACGCTGACTGGAAAAAGGTTAGCTTAAACCACCTATTTAGATTCTCATTTGTGCTGACCACTGCAGAAGTGGTTTGGACTCCCTCACTCAGCCAAAACCAGCTGAGAGCAGGCATCTGAACAGTTACAATGAATCAGCTTGAGAAATACTATACCAACATTAAGTAAAAAAATGACTTGAGAGTTAAAAAGAAGGTGGAATTACAACCCATAACGATGAAAAAAAGTGAGAAATCAACGTAAAGTCACAGTTCTCCAGGACAGATGGGATAGCCTGTGAAAGCTTCAATTTTGACAGTGCATTGTGACCATCAATTACATGCTGCTGCACAGAGCTCTTAGTACTGTCTTATCTATTGACTAAACACCCTTCTCCAAAGAAAATGAGCCATCAGTTTGAGAAATTTTCTTAGTATAGCTGTGTCAGCCTGCTTAAACTGACCTTTAGAGGAGTCGCATGAGAATAAAGGACATCTTATTATTCAGCGTGCATTTTGTGAGGCCAAACCAGGAACTGCAGATTATAGACAAAGCACAAAATTTCCTCCTAACAGAATCTCTGAGGATTTTCAGTTAATCATGCTCTTGTGTAGTTTATAATCTGACATCAGAAAACACTTGGGGGAAAAGAAATACCTGAGGCAGCTTCATTTTTTTTTTTTTTACAATAGGGTAAAATTTGGCTCAATTGAGTATCTTTCTACCAGTTAATGCAGGGTATGCATGTGGAGCGTAGAGAGTAATTTGGTAAAGGGAATGGAAGCTGGGTTTTTGTGTTTCTTTTTTGTGTGTACAGAGTGAATTTGTTGTGTACATAGGCCAAATAGTCTTAAAATGTGGGTTGTTATAACAATGTTTGTAATATGTAATAAAAGTAATCCTTTTATTCTGTAATTTCAAAGTAATTTTCAAAGCTTAATGTGCCAAGTCTTAATAGCTTCATGGGGAAAATTCATACCATGCATTTCCAGTTTGCATAAAGGCAAAGTTGAAACATGGAGCAGCTCATGAACATACACTTGGTTCTTGAGAGGAGAATTCAGGGTTCCAGATTCCCACTACAGCATTTGAATAAAGTATGGTAGGATGTAAAAGCTAAAAAAAAAAGAGAACATATCCAGTAGGGACTTCTTTATATATAGTGTCTGGCACCTGCAGAGTTATAAAAAACTAGTTTTTCAAGCAAAGTGACCTTCTGAAAAACTGACTTTGGCTCACTGGAGATATAAGGACATCCCTTGGTCCATGTGATTTTGCTTATCTATCTGAAGGAAAAAAACATATCTTTGGACTGATTTTGACTAATGGCAGTGAGCTACGTGAACCTTGGAACAGTGACAAGAGCGTAATATGAAGTGATCAAGGAGCATTCAACCATTGCATCTGAATAGCACCAACATGATTTTGATTTCAGGTAAAGGGATGGTGAATGGGAAGAAGAAAGAAACAGGGAAGATAAGGCTTCTCACAGGCTATGTTGCCAGCCCTGGTTTCCTCTGGCACTTGTTACACTAAAATAAACAAAATTTTTTTTCATGTACTCAAGATTTTCAGAATCTTACATTGAAAGGAGGGTAACTGAAACTTGTTAATTTTCTAATTTGCCCTAAAACCAAGCAAGGAGGAAAAAAAAAAAAAAAAAGGTGTGTGTGTATTCTGTAGGATGGGGAGAACAAAACAAGGTGATTACAGCATTGTTTCAGTATCTACACTTAGGGCATGCACATTACATCAGCCTTCTTTCAATGGGCAGAGGAATTCACTGTACATTATTATTGTAATGAGTAGTAATGAATAATGATAAGACTCTGGGAGTCTTCTCTCTGTACAGTACCATTACAGGCATGAGTGGATAAACAGATTTTGATTGAGATAGTCGCTAGTAAATCAGGGTTGAGTTTTTTTCTATGCCATTTAAAATAGCTTCTGAATCTATTTTTGCCCTCACCCCATCATTTTGCAGTTTCTCATCTTCCATACCTATTAACTTAGTGATTTTTAAATCCAGGAGATTGCTAACTACTTGTGTATCTGAGGTAAGTTGACCCTGGCTGGATGCTAGGTGCCCACCAAAGCCTCTCTATCACTTCCATCCTCAGCTGGACAGAGGGAGAGACAATATAAAGAAAAACTTGTGGGTCAAGATAAGGACAGGGAGATCACTCAGCAATTACTGTCACAGGCAAAACAGACTTGACTCAGGGAAAATTAATTTAATTTATTAGCAGTCAAGTCAGAGTAGGATAATGAGAAATAAAAATGAAATTTTAAAACACCTTTCCCCCACTCCTCCCTTCTTCCTGGGCTCAACTTGACTCCTGGTTTCTCTACCTCCACCCCCACAGTGGCACAGGGGGACAGGGAATGGGGGTTGTGTGAAGTTCATCACACACTGTTTCTGCCACTCCTTCCTCCTGAGGAGGAGGATTTCTCACACTCTTCCCCTGCTCCCTGCTCCAGCATGGGTTCCTTCCATGGAGTGTTGTCCTTCAGTAACAGACTGCTTCAACGTGTATCCTTCAGAGGGTCACAGGTCCTGCCGGGAACCTGCTCTAGCACATATTTCCCACAGGGTCACAGTCTTCTTTGAGCATCCATCTGCCCTGGCATGGAGTCCTCCATGGGCTGCAGGTGGATATCTGCTCCACCATTAACATCCAAGAACTGCAGGGAGACAACTTGCCTCACCATGGTCTTCAACACAAGCTGCAGGGGAATCTCTAGTCTGGCTCCTGGAGCACATCCTCCTTCTTCACTGACCTTGGCATCTGCGGAGTTGTTTTTTTCACATATTCTCACTCCTCTCTCCTGGCTGCAATTACACAGGGTGGGTTGTTTTTTTTTTTTTCCTTTTAAGTATAACAGACGTGCCACCACCATGACTGATTTGTTCAGGCTTGGCCAGTGGCAGGTCCATTTTGAAGCCTGTTGGCATTGGCTTTATCAGACATGGGGGAAGCTTCTAGAACCGACTCTTGTAACCATCTGTAGCCTTTTCCTCCAAAACCTTGCTATGCATACCCAATACAGTGTTAATGATTGTTTCAAGGACCTTCACATTTACTAGTGGAAGATGGAAAGGAATGAGCAAGGTTTTTGTCTGACTTCATGATTCAGTTTCAACAGGGACGTATATATATATTAATAGTAAAACTTAAGCCCTTAATGGAGGGAACGTTCCAGAAAATTTATGTCAGTTAAAAACTCATTACAGAAAGTGCCACTTGCTCTCAGTTGCAGATTGAGGTGACTAACATTTCCTGAAATCAGTGCTTTGGGGACAGAAGTATCTGGATATTGTCCTCCAGGCAGATGAGAGTTTGGCTTACGCAAAAGTCCAAGTGAACATGAGAGGTTGGTTGCAACATATAAAGTGATGAACCCAGAGGACAACAGGGAAGCCTCCCTACTCTGGAAATGTAACACGCCAGATAGATGCTTTGTCACTCGTGGTGGTTTTGCCACCTTGTGCAGAGGTATCTACATGTGTAGACATCCATAAAGCAAGAGGGAAGATACATACCTTCCATCCTGTGGGAGGATCCTTTAAACAGACTGAAGATGCATCTGCAAGAGAAAAATGGGATAAACTGGTTCCCATAAAACATCAGTGTTCTGAGGTGGAACTGTCTCCTGTGCCTGAATCAAGGCTGAATCCAAACTGTCCATACAGGCAACATACAGCATAGATATGCTCCTAAATGACAGCTATTGCCACCCTTGCTACTAGGACAAGGCATTGATGTTCTTCTCTTTGCATGAACTTGGAAAATAATGCAAACCCCAACCCAGAAAGCCAGAGATGTGCTGAGTTTGGCAGGCATTCAGTAAACTTAACTGAGTAAAACCTGAGTGAGGACTTGAAAACAAGGAAAAGTGTAAAAAACCCCTCCAAAAGTCAGAAAATTTACCAGTGCACTGATGTTATTCAAGCACAGCTCAGCACATGCCTTTCAGCTTTAGGTCTGCCTTGAATAAGGAAGTCTGAGGCTGTGATAGTTGCTACTTCTGATGATACATTCACTTAAATACAATGGTTTCATCAACAGAATCACATCTCTGAATGTGATGAGTCAGCTGAAAATTGCAATTCAACCTCTACTGCTATTTCAGGGGTAATTCAAACACAGTCTGATGATTCTTAAAAGAAGAAAAAGACATTGATGAGCTGATTATTAGTTTTCTTGGGATATCTGTGCATTCAAAAGAAGATTTTCTGAAAAATTTAAGGCACAATTCATCTAACCAAATGTAGAAGTCAGCAATGTACTTAGATCTGACCTAGTCATCTAGATTTTCTTTATAGTCAGAAAAGAGGAATAAGCTCCTTTAAGTCACTAACACCTCCTCTGAAACATATATTTAAATCAGATGACCAAACAGTGACACTTTCATATGGAATGACTCCATCATAAGTGACTAAAATTAAGCAGCATCAATCTTGCAGTTTCTCACCAAGAGAATGAGGTGAATGGGAAATGAGCTATTGTGGTTTTCCAGCCACTGAAGCTGAGGGTGGGCAGCCACTGTGCTCTGAAACATTGTTCCCTTGCCTAGACTGTGCCTGTTTATAACTGGTGTCCCCCAGCATCACACCTTTGACATGAACAGCCCCTGGGTTCAGAGGAACTATTTCCACAGAGGACAGTAAAGTATGTTGGTCCCACAAAATGCACCATCTTGAACACTGTTTACAGACGCATCATTTACTAATTCATGATTTGTTTGAACATGAGCACAGGCAACTAACCAAAGGATATAGACCTTAGGATAAGTTGAGGTCCGTATCTGTGTGCCAAGGAGCTGTAGTTTCCCTAGAAAGCTTTTGCCAATAGCTGTTGTAATCTATCGTTCCTTATAAACTGGAGCAAGTCTGGAATGGGAGTGAGGAAAAGGTTGCAGTCTTTATACGTAACTGCACATAGAGGCAAGGTATTAATCAACCAGGATATTTTATAAATCTTGCCTGAGTAAAAAAAATTGATGTCAGTGGGGACTGCAGTATCATACACAAACGCTGTGCAGAATAGGGGGAGGCTACCAGTCATTACTCCTTGAGATCAGAAACTGGGTAAACCTTGCCTCTCAGCCACAGAACAGTCTGACAAGCACAAATAGGGATTATTCTTTTGATTAAACTTTATCAAAATATAAGAAAACATCACCCTTTTCCTCTCAGTTTTCTATCCTCTCTTGATCTTCCTATCACCTCAAGCAGATCTCCCTAAAGCCATTCAGTTTTATCTAAGACAGCACAGTTTCTAGATGAAATTAGGATGATCACTGAATGCATGGAAATGACTTGGTAAGCATTATATTTTTCAAAATGTCATTTCCTTTTTTCTGGGGTGAGGAGAAGGGAAAAAATGGTGTCATTTTTACATCTTTTGTGTTCTCTAGATAAGCATATCCCTTCTTTTTATAACATATACTTTCATGATTTCTATATGGTTTTGCATGTAATAAAATATTCTAACAGAGGTCCTTCAATTCCTTGATTAAAATAAATGAGGATGGACTTGCTTCTTGAAAACTTCTGGAATAATTGAAAAAGGGTTGTTTGGAATAGTGCTTAACATCTGAAACTCCCCATATCGCCATGGAAAAGTCAACTGATTATTTCTGAGTGATGTATGCTTTCCTGTGAGTCTAATTGGTAGCAGTGGCATTGCTCAGCCATAAAGTTCACTGCATCAACAAAATTTAATTGGGGCATCTCAATACACTGGCATTTTCTTGCAGAGCTAGTTAAAAGGAATACAGAAACTGCAATGCACAAGGACTGAAGTGTACATTCTTCACCTGAATCAGAGAAATTCAGACAAAAACTCATTTTACAACAGCATGCTGTCATTCTGCTTCCTGGTCTTTACTCTAGTAATCATTAGTTAAAAAGAAAAAAAAAAAAAAAGTCATTTATTTTAGCACATAACACTTTGGGACTATTTAACTAACCAGGTCATTGACTTTACTCTCAAGCAAAACTGTTAGACAAGAAAATAAATGACAAGCAAAAAAAAAAAAAAAATTATAGTCATTTTGTCTGAATTTAATTACATTAGGTACCAGAAGTAATCAATCTAGCATTGTTGATCACATCTCTATTAATATGTTTCTGTTTTCCTAGTGTAGAGAAGTGCTTTTGACAAAAATTACCAAAAAAAAAAAAAAAAGATTGATTTTATATTAAAGCATAAAACCCTAGCAATACAAAGCACTAGAAATGTTCTATTTTTGTTATTCACATTCTCCCTGGGAAGCAGATTCATTAAGATAAGGGAGAAATCTGTAATATCCACTAACGTTAAAGTGACCGATAGGCAAAAAAAGTCAATAGTAATGTTAAAAAGGAGAAAATTAATTCTTTCTTTCTGAGTTGCTGGGAGAAAATGACTGCACCACAGTTTAAATGGGTAATAAGGCATGCTTCAGAAGTGGCATATGAAAGCATTTGTTGAAATGTTGAACTTTACCTTCTCTCATTAAGTTGATTCATTGAGTAGGTAACAAGGGAATAACTGGCAAGTGCTGACTGCTGTGAAAGCCTCCACATTGTACACGCTGATCATTCAAAACTTTGAAGCAAACATGCCCATCCAACCTTGCCTTTCAGAGCTCATCTGTCTTTCCTCCCACCTCCATGAGAAAAGTGTTTTTTCCATCGCAGTTTAGGAAAACCACTGCCTCCTACCAGACTATTTCAAGTAAGCACTTGTACAAATAAATATACAGATCATGGATTAGTTTGGGTTGGACGGAGCCTTTAAAGATGGTGTAGTCCAATTCCTCCACCATGGACAGGGATTTATTTCACTAGATCAGGTTTATTAAAGCCCTGACCTTGATCACAGTGATGGGGCATCCACAACTTCTCTGGGCAATGTGTCTCACCACACTCATCATTAATAATTTCTTCCATATATCTACCCTAAGTCTATGTTCTTAGGTTAAAATCATTATACCTTCATGTGCGTCTATATGCCCTGGTAAAAGTCTCACTCCAGGTCTCTTATAAGCTCCCTTTAAGTCTTGAAAGGTCATATTAAGGTCTCACCAGAGCCTCCTCTTCTTCATTCTGAATAACCCCAACTATCTCAGCCTTTCTTTATAGTAGAGGTGTTTCAGCATTCTGATCATTTTTGTGGCCCACCTCTGGGCCCACTACAACTGGTCCATTGCCTTTTTTGTGCTGGGGGCCCCAGAGCTGGATGCAGTGCTCCAGGTGGGCACTCACAAGAGTAGAGTAGAAGGGCAGAATCACCTCTCTCGGTGTGTTGGCCACGCTTATTTTGACGCAGCCCAGAATACAGTTGGCCTTCTTGGGCTTCAAGTGCACATTGGCAGCTGATGTCCAGCTTTTCATCCACCAGTATCCCCAAGTCCTTCTCTGCAGGGCTGTTTTCAGTCCATTCACTCAGACTGTATTGATACTGGTGATTGTGTCAATCCAGAAACAAGGTCCTGCATCTGAGTCAATGCAATCACTGGGATCAGTATAGACCAGGTGATGAACAGATTGGGAGCAGATACTTGATGGCATAAACCCGCATGTCATTGGACAGAATGAAAATACCCTCTGGGGCTTTGAGACTCCCAAGCACTTAAAAAGAACTTTTTAATCTAGAAACTCTCCCAAATGGAGTACAAATCAAGCCCCAGATCTTCTTAGTATAACTATTTCTCAGATGGACTTATTTCAGAACTGGGTACTTGGCACTGATTAATCAAAAATAGAGGTGATGTCTTTTCACTTGAGTGGGGTGCCTTGAGGGTCAGGGGACTATTGATTGTTCTGATTAATACACTGCTCTTCCATGGCTGGGAAATGGCAACTCAAAATGAAAGGACTCTACTCTGCCCTGCTTTTGTGGGCACAATTCCCCACTGAAATCAATGTCTCAGAGAATAAAGAGAATCAATGGTCCCAGGCATTAGTGAAGGTCAGAGTGCAAGACATACAGGACAAATCATTGGCCATTGTAAATCATGGCCACTCTCTTAACACAGTGGATCTATTGGACGATAGTCAGGGATTTGACCCTAAGACCAATCTGTATTTTTCCTTCATATCTATTGTTTCCTATATAAGATTTTTAACGTTCTTTGGTTTTACAATTGACGCTCTTCAAGTTGGATTACAGTCGGTCTTGTGTTAACTTCAAATATTCACCAATACTTTGAGAGCAAAGGTTTTATATTTTCTATGCCTTTAAATTAATCTTTTTATGCTGCATATTCCTTACATTTCACTGCTCAAATAATATCTCTGATACAGAAAGATGCTGCGAACCTGAAAGAAGATGTGAATACTATAATTTCATATTGAAATGTGGAGGATACTCATCATCCTGTAGATATGTACTTCATTTGTTTATTCCTCTTGTATTTTTCATTTTCTTCTTCTAGTATTTACTTCCTTTTTAAAAAAATGTCATATGATTTATGTCCCAAGAAATAATTTACCTAAATTCTGCTATCCAAAATTCAGCAAGTTCTTTACACAAAATAATAGATTTTTCTCTCTGATATCTCAGATGAAAAGTATTCTGTAATATTTCTCCAATATAGCTCCTAAATAAATATACTTTACTACATTTTTTTCTGAAGTATGAACTTACTAACATACTCTAGACCTGAACTTAAAGTGTAAAACTAAGAAAAAAAGAAATTCTGTTTGATATGTTCATTCCAAATTTGCAGAATCACAGAACTGAGATAGTTCAGAAAAAAAAAAAATCTATTTGAATTTACGTCTGATAATTAGAGGTTTGCTTCTGGAGATTTTAAGCAATTCCAGTGTTGTCTTTTAACATGAAGAATGGAGGAAGACTCTGTTAGATATTTCGCAGAAACAAATCCAAATTCTGTCACTACAACTCTCAAAGAGTTCTGAAAAGCCTGATTACTTGTCATCCACTAAAAGACAGACTATGGGCACAAGTAATGCTTATAGTTGCCTTTGGAAGTCCCAAGAAAAACTTCATTACCGCTGTATAAGGAATAGGATAGAGAATGAAATATAAATAGATGTGGATGGATGTGAGTCTAATTTAATAACTACTCAATATAACTGCCCACTGTCTGATACATTGCTGCATAATGCACTATTGATTTGGGGGAAAAAGATTATATGATATCTGGGAGCAAATGCCTGACTCTCTTCCTCACAAGATTTATTGTTTCTGATAATGAGTAAATACATTTTATGCATGAAAAGCTAGCAAGACTTTTTTCTAACCATCTTAATTTTGTCAGCTACAAGGACAAGACCTTTTATAACTTCATGGCCACTGAACATAAAAAATCTGCGTGCACTTCAGTCAGCTAATGAAGGCTTCCATGAAGTGCAAGTAACTCCAGCAGATAGAATAGCCTGACAGAGGATCTCCTCACACACTTACTTTCTCATGGTACTAATTCTCCTATTTTCTAAAAGCAGCACAGAGGTTTTTGGTCTTCCCTTTGAGTCAGTATTAAATCCCATGTTAAAAAATACACTGATTTTCTGACTAAGCAAGGTAGCAAGTACTTCTGGGCTAGGTATTCATAGAATCATAGAAATGTCTGGGTTGGAAGAGGTCATCTAGTCCAACCCCCCTACTGAGAGCAGGGACATCCTCAACTAAAGCAGGTTGCTCAGAGCCTCATCAATCCCCAACTTGATTGTCTGCAGGGATGGGGCCTCAACTACCTCCCTGGGTATTCCAGTTTTCTACCACCATCATGGTAAAGAATTTCTTCCTTACATACATTCTAAATCCACTCTTTAATAATTTAAAACCATTGCCCCTCGTCCTTTCACTACAGGTCTTTGTAAACAGCCCCTCTCCAGTCTTTCTGTAAGCTCCCTTCAGATATTGGAAGGTGGCCATTAGGTCTCCTCTGCGACTTCTCTTCTCCAGGCTGAAAAATCTCAGCTCCCTCAGCCTGTCCTCATAGGAGAGGTGCTCCAGCCCTGATTATCCTTGTGGCCCACTTCTGGACCCACTCCATCAGGTCTATGTCCTTTCTGGGCTGAGGGCTCCAGAGCTGGACACAGTATTCCATGAGAGCAGAGTAAGGCAGTAGAATCACCTCTCTCACTCTGCTGGCCACAGTTCTTTTGATGCAGCCCAGGATGCGATTGGCCTCTGGGCTGCAAGCACACCCTGGCTGTTCATGTCCAGCTTCTCATCTACCAGCACCCCCAAGTCCTTTTCTGCAGGGCTGCTCTTACTGCCTCTTGGGGATTGTTCTGGCCCAGGTGTGAGACCCTGTACTTGCTCTTGTTGAACCTCATGAGGTTCACCTAGGCCCAGCTCTCCAGCTTGTCTAGGTCCTTCTAGGTGACATCCCATCCCTCTGGTGTATCAACAGCACCACTCAGCTTGGTGTCATCTTCAAACTTGCTGATGGTGCACTCAATCCCCCCTGTCTATGTCATTGGTAAAAATGTTAAACAAGACAGGCCCCAGTACAGACCCCTGAGGGACATCACTGTTCACTGCTCTCCATCTAGACATTGAGCCATTGACCACTACCCTCTGGATGCAGCCATCCAGCCAATTCCTTATCCACTGAATGGTCCATCTATCAAATCTGTACCTCTGCAACTTGGCGAGTAGGATGTTGTGGGGGATGGTGTCAAAGTCCTTGCAGAAGTCCAGATAGATCACACCCAGAGGTCGTCCCTTGTCCACTGATGCAGTCACTCTGTAGTAGAAAGCCACTAGGTTTGTCAGGCAGGATTTCCCCGTAGTGAAGCCATGCTGGCTGTCCTTGATCACCTTCCTGTCCTCCATTCCTCAAAAGAAAAATATGCTCTGTCTCACGACTTGTACCTGGTGGTTATGACTGATATCTTTCATCAGGTCAGACTTCTGCTGGCTGTCAGGACCAAAACATCTCATTTATGGCAGTGAGGAGAAACTCATATTTAGAGAGAGATTAGATCCACCAAAACCCTTCATCTCCATCGCCATTGCCCTATTTGTGGTTCCTCTCTATCCACTAAAGATTATCTTTGGGTAACTTCCTGAGCCATAATATAGCTGAATACTATATTGCTTCTAGCTCTTTGGGTAATTCTGGAATAAGGTAGCTGGTGAAAAAGCTCCTAATTCATTGTTTTCCCTAAGAAAGATAACCTTTGTGATAGGCCCATCAGATACACGACTTTACCATTCTTTATTCCCTTACTTTTAAATAGCTGCTACTTCTGAACTGATCTTCTTGTCCACCTAAGTAACATAGGTTTAGCTCCTTGGAGTTTAAAGTTACTGAGCTAATGACTTTTTCACAGTATTTAACTGAAAACATTTAGTAACATACGTGACTGCATTAGCAGATTTCCATCACTGATTCCTACACACTTTAATTGGATTAGGATGGGTGGGAAGTAGAAAAAGAGCTGAGAATTATCCTCCATGCCCATGATGTTCCAGACACCCATATGGAGCAGTACAACTACGTCCTTAAAGACACAGTGCTTAACAGATGTGTCAAAATTATACCCTACAATAATTAGGGATGTGTGCCCACTGCTGCAAAAATGCAAAGATGCTTCAACTCTTATGCACTGCTTTTCTTTGGAACACAGCTTATCTTTTATATTCATGTATACCTAAATGGATACAGATTAGATATAGATATACATAGATAGATAGCTGTAGATGTAGGGGTGTAGATGTAAATGTAGATGTAGGTAGATACATGTAAGTATACATTTAAGAATGATGTTGCAATTCGGGCGTAGCAATCTGGCACCGAAAGCGCACGGCTGCCGCCCAATAGCCGCGCGGTCCAAAAAACC
>JANHFX010003899.1:0-20241 GCA_027560015.1 Chloroceryle amazona
TCCTTTTCTAATCACTAAGTCTCTCTCCCTTATTCCTTTTCTCTTCCCCTTTGGGGAGGGAGGGGGGTTAACAGAGAACATCTGTCGGGTCTTAGGGGCTGCCCTGACCCTAAACCACGACACATTTCACATTGGCTCAACTCAGTTTGGTATGCAGACTAGATAATTTCAATAACAGCTTGACAGCTATATATCCTTCTAGCATCATCACTGCAACCACTCTATAATGGCTGTAGTCCAGCTCTTGTTCACTCCAAGAATCTTCTAAGAAAGAAAGGGGCAGAAGACTGGAAAACAGAAAAATTTTTAATCTGCTTTCTTACTGTCTCTTTCTCCATCAATGGTGCTTCATCCCATAGTCACAGAAGCAGTAACACTGCATATCTTTCTGCTTATTTTTTCCATTGTTTTAAAAACTCTCTTCCCAGACTGCAGAGCACAAGTTATGCTTAATGACTCCTGGTGCCACAGTAAGGACTGAAGAAAGAGTTTCATCAATATCTCATCATTTCAATGATGGTCCTTAGAGCTTTATTTTGCAAATAAGAGGTTCACACAGCTCTACTTGCCAAAGCAAGTATAAACAAGTTCCTCTTATTAGAGTATTTATTGTCCTCCATCACCATAGATAACAACCATATGAGTAAAATAAAATGATACCAGGGAATGTTCTTGACATGAATATGCCATTTTCCATGCCATTCAAATAATCTCTAGCATTTGACCTGGGCCAACTAGCAGTCTCTCGGGCAACTCTCAAGAAAGTTTGGGTATTAACACAAGCCAAGGACCTTTTCCAATAGGCAGTTTGCTACTCTGTTTAAGAGAAAAAGAGTTTAACCTTAAGATCACGGGCAGACCATATCACTTGGCATCAAGGCTAAAATTATTCTCTGATATTGTTCTGTTTTCTAGTGAAAATGTAGCAACAGTCTCTAAGTATCTCTCAATACTTAATTTACTGAGTTTCAGCTTAAGGTAGGAGGAAGGGAATAAATATTGTTACAAATTATACCTGGCAAATGTGCAAGGAGAATAATGCTTATTTTTCTCAGTAGCATTTAGATATGCAATTGTGACAATTTCAAAAATCAAGGTAGGTTTAACTTTATTCACCAAGGACATCCACGTGCAGAAAGGGCTCTGAACACACCATAGGTTAGAATCCAAGCAAATGGAACAAAATTTCTTTTTTTGTGGACAAAGCCTAAATCTAGGATAAATGCCAAAACTGGACTTGTAGTCCTGCCACCACTGAGCCACAGAAAATGTGACACTAAGCAACTTCAGGTATGATTCATCCCATGCTAAAACAGCTATCTAAAGTACATAAAGTTTCACTTTAATATAGGTCTTCTCTACTAATTATGAAGCCTGGATGACTATTTTGTTGCATTTATCTTCGTTTTAGAAGGTTAAAATTATGTTAGATGAATCTCACATTTAATCCATCTATGAGACTAAACGCATACCTGAATAAAAAGTGTACAGGGGTAATATGTCTTAGAATCATAGAATGTTAGGGGTTGGAAGGGACCTCTGGAGATCGAGTCCAAACCACTGCCAGAGCAGTACCATAGAATCTAGGGCAGATTACACAGGAATGCATCTAGACGGGTCTTGAAAATCTCCAGAGAAGACGACTCCACAATCTCTCTGGGAAGCCTGTTCCAGTGCTCTGTAACCCTTACAGTAAAGTTCTTCCTCATGTTGAGGTGGAACTTCCTGTGCTCCAGCTTGAACGGAAAGTCAGATTTAGACCTTTGCCTTAATACTTTGCAGAAAGAACTTGAAATAAGAACTTGGAGAATTCACAATACAAGATACAATCATTTTGCTGACAGTTCTGCACCATTTCAAACCTTTTTTCCTCCTAATGGTAAAGTTTAGGGACAATTTTTTTCATTATGACTCAGTGACCTCGAGATAAATCACACTCATTTTATAAATTCTTATCAGTTCCTTTTATTTCTCACAACCAAAGGTAAATATGTGACTGCAGTCAAAGGTTAAGAAGTCAGAAGGATTTATTACTGAAATGACACAGATAAAATCTGCTAAGGAACATCTGCTCTAAGAAATTTATTATTGCAGTACTTCCTAAGCGCTCTTTTAATTATCTTGCAAAAGCCTGCATACTAACAAATCTACTGAATATCAATTTACAGTGGATGTATACTTCTTAACACATCAGAAAACCATAAATGCATGAAAATTACAGGCACAGTCTATCGTGGGACAACCTTGATTATAAAAGATTAGCTCCAGTGCCAAACGCTTTCTCATATTCTCCATCTCAGATATATATTTTCTGTTCTCAATCTTGAATCAAACAGTGCAGGCGAATTGTTTGCTCAGATACATCTTGGATCCCCAAACAAATGAGAATGAATGTCTTGTTTTCTTTTGGTGAAAAACATCATTCTTTGCAATGGAGGAATATAAATAAATATACATCAAATTATATAACATGTCACGGAGCAGACAGTCACAAGATGAATTTGTCTTTTTTAAAGGCACAGCCTGAGCATAGATGTTGGGAAAATGAAAACAGTAGTGCTGTTACAATGTACAGTATGACTCCTTTGACCCGGAGATAAAGGAAGACAAAGCAACAAAGGCATGTCACTCTAAAGGATACATAACCAGAGAAACATAAGTGACCTGGTTTTGTGTACAAGTTTTTTTGAAAGACAAAAGTATTTCCTTTAGATTCCTTTCTCTTTGTCAATATTGCTTTATTCCCAGAAAGCAGTACCGTAGGTCACTTATGGAGAAATCACTCATTGTTAATGGAAAAACAAATTAACAATGTATTTACTTGGCTAATGCACTTCCCTAGGTCACATTATACAGGAAAGCTTTTAAAAATCATTTGTTTGACTGAACATATTATCATCTGAACTGTTAGCTACTCTAAGTAGACCTTGTTTTAATGCAAAGGCTTTAAAGATACAGTTCAGATGTGTTCACATGTGGAAGGAAGGAACCACTCTGCTGCATAGTGGCTGTATGTAGGGCAGATGGAGGCTGTCTCAGGAAAACACACTCTCAGCACCAGCTCCTAGAAACTCTGCTACAAACTCTGCTCATGACCATGCTGTAAGAAGGGACAATCCCAGCCAGGCAGTAGAGCCCCTGCTGGCTTTCTGGGTTGGTGTGCCAGAAAGCTGAGATTTTTCTTGGGCATTTGTGTTAACTTAAAAGAACTGACATGTTATGGGAGAGTGGAGTGGGGCATTTCATGGTATACAGTCTGTTTGAGCATAATTTACCACAAGAAATATGGCCACAGTAAACTCGTTTACCTTTGTTTTTTACAGGTTCAAAACCAGATATTTATAGACAGAAAGTACTTCATATGCGCATATGCACATGCATGCACACAATATATATGAAAATATGATATCTCTACTAATGGAGGTATATCCATTCTTACTGAGAGAAACATTCCACTGGACCTGTTTTTGTGAACAAAGAAGGACTTGTGGGTGATCATAGAATTATAGAACCATGGAATGCATTGGGTTGGAAGGGACCTTTAAAGGTCATCTAGTCCAACCCTCCTGCAGTGAGCAGAGACATATTTAACCAAATCAGGTTGCTCAGAGACCCATCCAACTTGACCTTGAATGTTTGCAAAGATGGGTGAGTTTCACCACCATCGTAAAAAAATTCTTTCTCATATCTAGTCTAAATCTACCCTCTTTTAGTTTAAAGCCATTACCCCTTGTGCTATCGCAACAGGCCCTTCTAAAAAGATTGTCCCCCTCTTTCTTTTAGTCCCCGTTTAGGTACTGAAATGCTGCAGTAAGACCTTCCCAGAGCCTTCTCTTTGCCAAATTGAACAACCTCAACTCTCTCAGTCTTTCTTCATAAGAGAGGTTCTCCAGCTCACTGATCATTTTTGTGGCCCTCCTCCGGACCTGCCCCAACAGGTCCATGTCTTTCCTGTGCTGAGGACTCTAGAGATGCACACGGTACAGGTGGGGTCTCAGCAGAGCAGAGTAGAGGTAGAGAATCACCTCCCTTGACCCTTTGGCTATGCTTCTTTTGATGCAGTCCAGGATACGGTTGGCCTTCTGGGATAGAAGTTCATATGTACTGAGCGTCTGAGAAAAAAATCCATTATGAGGGGCTGAGAAATTACAACCCATCTAAATTTACTGTGATTATTTTGTTTCTCTTCCTGGAAATCCTCTAGAATCTTTTTTCTGGAAAGCCTGCAGGAGGGTAACTGCATCACCATCTGCTTGCCCCATTCATGTTTCTAGCACGCTAAATAGACCACTAGTGTACACATATAAACAGACCTTTGGTCTGACTCATTACAGATGTTCTTATGTTCTCAGCATTTAAGATAATTGCTTTAGAGAAGGGAGTGTATGGCCTTCATAATAAGTTCTGTGTTTTGTTTCGTTTCAAAAAGCAATGGCAATGCCATTCTCTTTTTAAATCTGTTTTGCATTACTTAGCACTGGTACTTTGCACTCCCAGTGGAAACAGATTGCCCTTTGATGTCAGGACTAATTCCTCGCATGTTGATGGAGCAGAATATCAGAGATTAAATCAATCATATGGCTCTGAGACAAGAATCCATCTGTATCATCATCCTAATTTGAGAACATATTTGGAGCCAAGATAAAATATAACACTGCATGGAGCTGAACATCACAGTGATCAACAGAGCCACAACTAAATGCCATTGATGTCCAAGGAAAATGAAATCAGTGAGCAAATTAAATCAAGTTGTCCAGCTGTATTTCTTTATGGTGATACAAATATGTGGAGTACATTTATACACACACATATCAGTAAATTAATAAACTGGGAAATATACTTGCAGACATAGCATTTGGATTTCCATATATCCTGGTGGAGTTTTAGCACAAGTATTAAAGGACATTAGATTTTGGCACTGTTTCTCTGGACCAGACAATGGAACAGCGTAAAATAAGCCAAGACTAAAAAGTTGCTCCTAGCAGCTGCCATGGGGTGGACTTAGATGACAAGAGCTGTTAGCATACAAACATTTTTGCTTAAGCCTATAGGATAAGGGAGTAAGTTAGTTCTAAAAATAGAGGAATACACTGAACATAAACAACCTCTCGAGCACTGTGAGAGTGTCTTTCTAGAAAGCCTTTGAGATGGGCTCATGGTGAGCATTAGCACCAGCTAGCTGTTGGATGTTGAGGGAATTTGAACAAGCCAACCAAGAATTAAATTTTCTCTACCCATTGTTATAATTATTGGTGTCCAGAGTCATTCAAAAATGGAAAGGGATCTCACAGCCCCACCCCATGACTACATACCAACACAGATGAAACCACTACATTGACTCCCTCCTGACTTCTTCTAGAATGCATTATCTCTCCCATGGGACAGGGAAGTCATCTAATTTGTAAAATTGCTTACATCTGTGATTAATGTGTTTTGGCAACCAACCCATCTAGTCTGAACTGCCAGTCTAGTCTTAAATCACAACACCTCTTCCTCATCCACTATATCTATAGTCTCTCACAACACTTCAGTAAAGGGATTGTTATTAAACAAATGCCCATGATGTGAAGATGAGATGACACTTTTGATAATAAAGCTCTCATGAAGGTATGTGACTCCTGTACAGTCTGGTTCATCCCTGTCATGTAAGCAAACATGCACCCATCCTGTAATCAAACTACATATGCCTGCCATCATTCACATCTATTTGCAAGTATGTGTGAAGTCACATGAACAATGGCCACTTTTATGTACCTGTCACTGTCCTCAAAAGCACAAATTCCACTATTATGGGACAGACATGTCCCCAGCATGTCCTCATTCATATAATGGGGCATGCAAACAGCCTCAAGACACCTAAACCTACACACATGCACCTTGTCAAGTATGTGTCCTAACATTATGATTATGCTATGGGTACACAACTGGTGGAAAGGACTATAGGGAATATAAGGACTATACATGAAAAGATGACATGTTTCTGGAGAGAGAGCATGGCATAGAAGAGGGCAGGTAGGAACAAATTTTTTTGGACTAGCACGTATGGCCTGTGGTGCCTCATCCCATAATCTACCTGACAGTCCTTACTAGCCCTGATCAAGCCTTGGTATATCCTTCCAGAGACAGTTCTCACTGTCTTAGAAGCATATACACTAATTTGTTTTGCCCAAATCTGCCCATTAATGTGAGGAATGTTGTCAATGAAAAAACATTTCTAAAATGTCTAAAAAGCCACCTAAACCAATGTGGCCTGTCTTCTTCATGCATCAACAGTAGCACTGGGCACGGAAGAAGAACATTCTCCTTCTTCAAAGTCTCCTTATTTCTTTGCTGAAGTGAGGGTGGTGCAGACATCCGCCAGTGAAACAGTGAGAGGACTGCCTCAGTCCCTTACTTAGACTAGGATCAACCTGGACTAGGGAGACCAGACAAGATGTGAGTAAAATCACAGCATTAATCTTAACAGAACCTGACTTTTAATGAATTGTTCAAATCCATAAAAGTGATGTCCCCCATCTGTTATAAAAAAAATGTGTAATATTCTTCATGTCACTTAACTGGCTCTAAACACTGTGTGGGAGAACCTGGGAGAAAAATTAAATTAGGCTAGGAGGATTTCATAAGACTTCGTGGCACCTCCTCTCAGTACAGTAAATTGCACTGTCTACTGCAACTTTTCATGTACTTGCATTTTTATGCACATTACTAAAAAGTCACAAGGAATGACACATGCCTTTGGGTCAAATTCATAGTCATACAGCAGCAGCACACATTCATACAGCTGCTAGCAGAAATCACAGCAAGCTGGTACTCACCATAATCTGCAGGAACTGGAAACTGGCAAAATAGGGATGGAGAGCTCTAAGTCAAATACAGTCATCCAGAATATTTCTTCACTGATTAATTACATCTGTTCAGAAATACAAATTTAAGCATTAGCTGGACATTGTAACTCCTTGATTCTAACTAAGGAGGTATAGATAAATAATCAGATCAGTGAATTATGATTCAGATTCCTTTTATCCTGCTTTGGGTGCTAGTGCTAAACTAGTGCTTTTCCTATTGCCCTGCATGCCCAAAGATATATTGCCTG
Source organism: Chloroceryle amazona (assembly GCA_027560015.1). Taxonomy (NCBI): domain Eukaryota; kingdom Metazoa; phylum Chordata; class Aves; order Coraciiformes; family Cerylidae; genus Chloroceryle; species Chloroceryle amazona. The sequence goes on from JANHFX010003899.1 coordinate 7,094, forward strand.
CATCTGGCAGGCAGTTGAGATCATTTTGGGTCCAAGTAAAACCCACTTCGAATTCTTACGGGTGGCTTGTGTACAGCCATAAGTGGGTGGAGCACTCTCCATCCTCTGGTATACAATCAGCTCAACTTGTTCAGCATAGGGAATCTTAAGAGTGCAACAAAGGTAACATCTGTTAGAATCCAGTTTACTTCCTGAAGGTCGGGCAGAGCAAGACAGACACTTCTTCTACAGCTTCCTCCTACAGCCAAAGAGCAATTCCTCTCTACAACTGTATACCTATAGTGCAGAAAGAAGGGACTTCTCCTCCAGGAGTATCTATGTTTGCATTGACCATCACTGGCTTATACTAGGTACTCAACATTTAAATACTTAAGTTTCAGTGAAAAGTGAAACTTCTCAGCCAATCAGTAAGGTCCCTCTTTCCCAGCTGCTCTAGAATGATTATAGGGAGTAGAAACATTACAGAGGGCATTACACAAACCTCTCCCACCACTGGATAAGCCCCTTGACATTAACAAAGAACCTATGGGCTGCTGTCCTCCTGCATCCTAAGTAGCCAACCAGGAAGGTAAATGAAATTGCTTGATTTCATATAGTCATGAAATCAGATAAGTATATGAGAGCATAATCCTGGAGTTGAAGGAGAACCCCATAAATATGAAGATCATATAGTAGGCCTCTCCTCTGTGATGTGGGCAAAACTTGGAAAATGGGAGCACTGTCAGGTATTTGTAGAAGAAAGGGACTGCAGTATTCTACTTGGTTATTTTCCTGTTCTTTATAGAGGTATGAGAAAATACTTCCTCTGCTTTTCCTTAATGTGGGATGACTCAACAAAACCTGAAACTCTGCTATCTTCAGCAATGTTTAAGGATGATTAATACAAGGAACATATCAGCATGAGGGACACAGCAGATGTAGAATATAAACTGAGTACAAAAAGGCTGAAACTCCATTTTTCTATGCGTCTTTCTACAAGTAAGCAAGGGAGTGCCTACAAGGCACCCATTTTGGGGTTCCAGCAGGTCAAAGTATTTCCAGCAGTTCAAGGAAGGTGATCCTTCCCCTCTGCTCAGCACTGGTAAGGCCACACCCAGAGTATTATATCCAGTAGTGGGCTACCCAGTACAAGAGACATGGACAGACTGAATAGAGTCTAGAGAGGCACTGCTAAGATGATGAAGGGTCTAGACCATCTCTCCCATAAGGAAAGCCTGAAAGAGCTGAGACTGTTCAGCCTGGAGAAGAGAAGGCTTGAGGGTACCTTACCAAGGTATATAAATAACTGAAGGAAGGGTGCAAAGAAGATGGAACCAATTTCTCTTCTGTGGTGTCCAGTGATGGGACCAGAGGCAACAGGCACAAGACTGATACACCAGAGGTTCCCTCTGAACATCCAGAAATACTTTTTAACTGTGTGGTTGACTGAGCACTGGTACAGGTTGCCCAGAGAGGTTCTGCAGTCTCTGTCTTTGGACATACTCAAAAGTCATCTGGAACATAGTCCTGGATGATCAGCTGTAGGTCACTCTGCTTAAGCAGCAGAGGAGGACCAAATGACCTCCAGAGGTCTTTCTGAACTTCAAGCATTCTGTGATTCTATGACAAAGATGAAGAAGAAAACCCTGCATTTCTTAACCCTGCACTTGAAAATCTTGGTTTGGTGGGACAAGTCAGAAATAATTCCACTGCAGTCAATGGGCAAAAAAGACCAGAACTAGGCTATGGGTTGTTGTTCCATTATGCTAGACTGATAGCCAAATTGAAAACAAAATATTTTTGCAAAGCAGTTGCTTGAGTAAATGACCCAGGATACTTGCATGTTTTCAATTCTACACATACCACTACTGCATAAACTTGGTTTCTTCTTGTATGATTAGTGACAGTGTTGAAAGAAGTGTACTGGGAGTCTTCCCACCCCTCCAACAAAAATACAGAATCTTCTCTGGTGCTGTTCCTCTCCTGTGTGTATTTCATAACAAATTAGCTTTCTATCATAAGGAGCTGAATTATACTAGAACTAGAAAAGGTACAGATCTGAGTGAACTCAACCTTTTTTTCACAGCAGGTATGTAGTCATCACAGATTATTTCTGCTCCACTCCAGAAGTGATTGAGTAATGCTGCCCAGAGACCAATGACATCCCAAGATGACAGGTGGGGTATTTAGCCTATGCACAGAGACAAGGATTTAGTCCCAAATGCTGATTTTTTTCTGGACTTTTAAATAGGTTTGTTTGACCTTCTGTGTCTGAAGAATTTGAATAAACATCTTTTCTGTAGTAGTTATATCCCCTCTGCACATCTGACAGCCAAGAGGTTTACTGCAAATGTTTCCATCTCCTTTTAAAAACAGGTCATTTGTCTAGTCAGATAAAACTTATATAAGACACAGCTTACCAGGGTAGCCAATGTGCATTAGCATTCTTTTATTAATGAGTTCTACACAAGGAAATGGAACAATTCTTTCTTCTGTTCTCCCAGAGAACTGAGAACAGGCAAGGGGTTTAAAGTGACTTTCTAATCAAGCTGCACCTCATTAATGGAGGCTTTTTTTAATAGCTCTTTATAGTGAGACTGCTTAAAAATACATTTTAATTAACTCCAGTTCATTTTTGCTTACTTTTCTCTTAATTTGATTTAGAACAAAGACTGTGTGAGATGATACTTATAAAAAGGAAGAATTCTTTTATGACAACTTCTTAAATGAATGAGATTGAATCTTTTTAATTCAAAAAAACATATCTTTCTAGTCAAATTATTTACTATGTGGATATTTACATAAAATTAAATATGGATATGTACAATTATTTTTATGTAGATATATTAGGCACATTTTAGTAATTAAATATACTCCAGTACACTTGGACAGAAACCCGATGTAGAAAAAGTAAACACTAGAGTATATTCTTATTAGAAATCAGAATAAGTAATTAGATCTATTTGTTTTTAGAAAATCTCAGACTTTCTGAGTAGGAAATGGAAGTAGGTTTTAGCTCTGTGGGTAATTTATCAGTCCTAATAATGAACATTTTAAGTATAAAAGTCTTTTCTGCTGAAAAACATCTAAGCAGGGTTTTAAGAAACAAACATGGTAGACTAATGTGACACAAATGTTTCTTATAATAAAGGAAGCTAGGAAATGAGAATCCTACAGTAACGGCTAGCAGTATGTGAAGCCATGGCTGAGAACAGATGACACCTAAAAAAACTTCAATGGAGAGAAAACTGCAGAAAAGGAGGTGATAGGATTTCAAATAAATTAAGGTAGACACAGCACAATCTGCACAAGAGATTTGCACTGACTAGATAGATGGAAATTATATGCAAACAACTAACCATGAAAGAATTAGTGGAAGAACATGGCAGTTGATCATGCTCTGACTTTGGGCAGTCTGGAGTAGATGACCTGAGATTCCTCCCAGCCTGAGCTATCCTATAATATAGATAGGAATTAATTAATTTTTACAAATAAAGTATTTGTAAAAAAAAAAAATGATTGCTAAATAAAATTGTAATTCTCTTTTTCTTTCTTTTTTTTAGTCTCTTTCAACAACAACCCATTTTGTGATTAGGAGAACACATTACAAGGAGGTAGAAGCTCATCACGCAATAGTAGTAAGATCTGGATAACTCAAGGCTGAAAGGATTGGTCTCTTGGCATCCCTGATGCCCACAATCTTCTTGTGCTTTCTTCCTCCAGCACCTGGGCTGTGCTGCTCCCTGCTCATTCCACAGCTCTGAAAGTCAGCCTCTCCTGTTCAGAGGTAATATTAGTAGAAGCAGCAATTCACAACATTTGGGTGTTTTTATCTTATTTGTCACCATACCTTTACTATAGCTCTGCTGCAACATAAGGACAAAATTAGTTTATTTGGACCGTAAAACTGGAGTAAAACGGCAGATGAAACATCATTCTAAACAGAAGTTTTCAAACTTTAGGTCTGTAACTGTGTTCGAGATATAAATATGTCAGCCATAGATACCTTTAATCACTGGTAGCTGCTAAGGCAGGCTCCCGATGAGTCTGTGCCACTGGTCATTTCTTTTCCTGAACTAGGTGAATTGAGATCCTGCTGTCTTATATGTAATGGATAAACAGTGAGCAGGAGAGGTTACAAGGTGTTTACACAGAGACACAAGAGCCTAAAAAGAAGGCTGAATTTTAAACCTGCCAGGCTTTATGAAACAGTCTTGGAGCAAACTGGTTACTATTCATATACACAATGCTATTTGAGAAGTCTATCTTCTTCTTTTTTTTTTTTTTTTTCATCAATAGGACACTACTTTAAATATGTAATTTCCATTAAAAGGAAAACCAAATATTTTCTCTTTAAGGATGAAGTTGGGATCAACCTTCTCTTCTGTCAGTCAAAGAACTGAACCAGCTAATATCATATGGCTTCTCCAGGAACATAGGGACCTCTCCAATGACAATCCAAGACCATGGCTTCCTCATACAGCCAGTGCACAGCCCAAGGGCACTGTCACTTGTAACAATCCAAACCACATTGAAATTGGACCAATGAGAATCAACTCAAGATCTGAATTAGGCCAGGATGACCAAGTGTTACTCTAAGAGTGAGCATGATACAGTAGTGGGTTTGGGTTCCTCTCCCATTCCATAAAGGAACTCTGCCATGACACTAGTCCTAAGGATATAATGAAGCTTCTTTCACCTAGTCCAGTATAGCTGCCTTTCAGTCAGAATAGCCCTGTGAAAGACATACTGATCCATCAGTAGACAGATAGGTGTCGTTACATAACTCTGATTATTTTGATATTTCAAGATGAGTTTCTACAAACTACAGTTCAGCATTTCATAATTCTGACGGCTGGATTCCTAGCTAATGGATACTTTTGCAACCAGGGAGTCAGCATGATCAAGGGACCCCACAAATACAGCCAGCCATCAGGATGATGAGTAACTCGGGAAAAAGTCAAGCCCAGAAACCAAGGAGGTCTAGGCAGGGTTTCAGAAGTAAATTTATTTTCTTTAGTCTTCAGGAAAACCCATTCTCAGTTGAAATACTCTGACTTAACTATATGATTTGCTTAAGCATTTCAGCTGAATCTATCTAATCATTTTTCTTCTGTATATTCTTAAAAAGCCCATAGAGAACTGGTGTCAGTCCTGTCCCTCAATGTCTGCGCAACCTGATTCCATCTCTGTGCAGCTCAAACAGCCAGACTCAGAAAGGTAATGAGTTTCATTAAAGCTTTATTTTCTAGTAAACAAATAAAAGATTTGCTTTTCATTCTTTGTAACAGGTGAAATAGGGAATAAATGCTCTTCCCCTGTAGCTAAAGAAATCTGAAACAAGTCCAAACAGCTTCTCTATTGAATTTATATAAACAGCAGCTCCAAGCTCATAAAAATATATCACTGTGAAGCCTACAAATATGGCTTTATTTTATTACTCTTACAATGATAATTTGGAGCAATAAATATTTTACACTGAACTTGTATTCTGTCTGCAACATGGGTCATCTAATTTCCTTGAACTTCACTCTGTATCTGGATGGAACTCAGGTTTCATAACCCATTGGTCTGTGCCTGGAAATCCTAATGATGTTAGTGGCAGCTAGTTACAGGCAACAAAGACAAACACAGACCAGCCCATGTTACACGAGCGGTACTTAATGAAAGCCTAGATCAGGCTTTCTTTTTCTTTGTTAAATGTACCTTTCTCTGCAAGGTCAGTTGATTTCCATGGAATCACTTGCAAACTTAGTGCTTTGAATCAAAGTGGCAGAGTTGAGCCTTAAGTGTTACAGGCCATCAGAGGGAAAAAAAAAAAAAAAAAAAAGGTGTCCTTAAAGGAACAGTTATGCTGGATATCATCTAGTAGGTGAAAGCATTCAACCTTGACAACTGTGTCTAATAAGGACTACAAAACAACTGTGTGCTTGGGCATGTCCTTTTCATCTAAGGTAACTATACCCCTACTGTAGCTATCACAAACACCTTAAACCTTTTTTAGCATTAAGTGCAATCATAGGTTTTTTTTTTAGGCTTCCAGTTCATTTAGTGATGTAACATTCTATTTGAAATAAGCAAAGACTCCAGTATCAACAGAAATTTTTCCTGTAGCATAAACCCAGTGGACAGATAATCCCACAGTGGGTCCCAGTCTTGTCCCTGAGCAGCTTAACACATCACATTGCCTTGGAGAAGGATGGCTCAAAAGTGTCCCATCACTCCCTGATCCTTCTGAAAACACACAGCATGTTCCACCTCCTGATGATTCTGTGAAAGGAAAGTGGGCCATGGCCTCACCTACTTTTAATTCATTTAAAGCCAGCAGATATCCCAGATGATTCAACTGGGAGAAAAGAGCTATCAGGTTCTGTGTGAAGCAAACATTTTCATTCTCTATACCCTGCCCATGTCACACACTAAAGGCTGGGTAACATCTAGCCCTCAACAACATACTGCAGTACTAGAAGAAACATGTCTGTATTTATTATTTCATGCAGGTTTGTGTTTGAGTTGCAGAGTATAAATTCAACAGAATTCACCTAAGAAAGAAAGCCAGTAGAGTACACTTCATTTAGAGTATGCAGATTAGCTCTTGCCTGTTATTATTAAGTTCTCACAGACCATGTAGCACTGGCATGACAGGGATTTGCTTCTAAAGAAAGCAATAATGACAAACACCAAAAAAAAATCTAGTATAATATATTCCATCAAGTGGCAGGTACAGGAAAACAAAGGCAGGCACAAGAAATGCTGACGAGTACTCTCAATCACAGTGATACCCTCTTAAGACTCAGACAGAAACTGTCATTCTGAAGATCATGAATATGTTTCTTTTAAAATAATCTGAGGCCAGGCATTTGTAATTTGGAGTAACCAGAAGATTGAGCAAAGAATGAACTTGTCTTATGGAGACCTTCTGGCTATTTCCTTACATTTGTACATGGCTGTGAGTAGAAAAAAATTCTTCTAGCTCTCAGGCTGAACGTATAATAAGCCTAAATAACACAAGAGGCTTTTTGACAATGGGAGATACCTGAAATTACAAGTCTGGAAGCCTAATAAACCTCGAATGGGAACACAACTTCAGCCATTTACCCAACCTTCTTTAACCATCTTCAGCTTTTTTTCTGGATTTGAAGCGGCACAGCAGGGCTCAGATGCCTGGATCGTTGTCACCTACCCTCTGTGAAAAGAGTCTGTGTGTGCAAGCAACTTCCAAAGGATATAAAAGCATTTAACTTTTTCTCCTCCCATTTCAAATGGCTAGGTACCACTGAAAATAGGGATCACAGCTTTTTGCCACACACTCATGCTGGGGCAAAGCCTCAGTGAGGCAGCTTGCATGAAACCAACAGGAAACAATTCTCTTGCTAGTTGCACTGTTTTAGTATCTCAACTTCTCAGTGAGGAGCCTGGCAGAAGGAAGGTGGGGAAGACAGACCTGCCTTTTCAGCCCCTGAAAGCTCTGCTATTCTTGCAAGGCTCTGCTAGTCTTAGGATGTCCCCATGAACAGAGGAGTGAGAAAACCTGTGCAGCAGCAACTACTCTAGACTCACCTCTGCCTCTTGCCCAGAGCTCTTGTCACACACACGGCTGTTCAGAAAGATTGCACTGCAATAATTATCACTTTGTACTCTTTATATATCAGTATGTTATTTGAAAGCGGTACTCTACACTCTCAAAGGAAAAGGCTTAATTACTTGCAAAGCTATAACAAGTCTGACACATCTTCTGGAACTTGGATCTCATCCATTGTCAATTTATTACTAGTCTTTTTTTTTTTTCCCTTCACTTTGTTAAACCCAACATTCTTCGCATCAGGTAAAAGTCATCATCCTGTGTTTTGCATAACTAAGTAATAATCTGTTTCTTATTACAAATAGTACTTCAGTTAGGGAAAGGAAAAGCATTAAATGTTTATACTGAACTACAGGATTTTGTCAGGCCTCTTACTTACAGCAGTATAAACCTCAGTGCTCCTCTGCTTGACTCCTGGAGCTTGAAGTACCAGCCTGAGAATTTCTGCCTAAAGAAAACGTATTAGAAGGCCATGGCATTACTGCATGCTTCACAGAGATCATTTTAAATAAAAATCTAAACTGTGCTATGAGGTAGGACTATGAGGAATCTTCAGATTAATCCTTTTTATATTTCTCTAGAAAAGTTCAATATTATACTTAATTATTATTCATCCTCCCTTTCCTCTGTAAGGTTTCCTCCTGCATGCCAAACTTTAACCTAGCTTTCCTAAGCTCACCTATACAGCAAGCCCTCACTTATTCTCTTTAGATAAATCTTCCATGAAAATATTTTTATGAGATTGGGGTTTTTAGATTTTCCTTGCACCTCCTTCAATACTGTCCCTACACCATTCTGGTCCCTCTCACACAGTTCATTTGCATCTGCTACATTTTTTTGTTTGTTTTCCCTGCATTTTATTGCATAATCTAAAATGTGAATTTAATTTCAAATGCTGGACCACAGAGAGAATATATGGTAAAGATGGCTCGCAGCCTGGACTGTAATATTACATCTCTTTATTACTAAATACACCATCACTGCTTTTGGGAAGCTTTGATAGTAGAGCTTCTTATCAGCAGCCCTGGATACTCAACAGAAGCAAACTCAACTTTCAAAAGGTTTACAGTTTAGCCTTTTGTTGAAATCTTGTACCCATTTAAAATTACCGTCTTCTTCCCACAGTTTGTTTCCCTGTTTCATCTGTACCTTCTACCATGAACAACCAAGCTGCTGTCTTCCACCTCAGGGACAGCTCCTCTTCTCTGGACAGCACAGAAAGCATTCTCTTCCACAGAAAAACCTTTCCCAGACCAGAGACACACAGATTTCTGTCAACACTAACTGTACTTGTGGACTGCAAAATCCCAGGCCCTTCTTTCAAATCTGACAGCTCTCATATCTTGTACTCTACAAAGTTTCATCACCCAAGGAGATCATACAGAGACGTAACATACCTATTATTTCCTGAATTTAAAATAACATTATAATATATACCTATTTAAAATTATTTTATAACTTAATGCCTGAATTCCCTTAGCTGACTGGATTACACCACTACTTTCTCCCTGCTTTCCCTTGAGTATTTCCTAGTGACAAATCCAGAAATATATGAGCCTGAATTGTCCTGAATTGCTTAAGTCATAACTGCATTACTTCAAACCTGACAAATGTAAACTTTGTTGCACAACAGGCAGCTCCAATGTAGACTGTGAAGAGAAAGCTCTAAGTATTAGAGCTTTCCTCAGTTAGGTAATTTTCATATTTTTTCTCTTTCAGCTATCTTCCACCTCTGCATTTACAAAACAACTACTATGAGAAATGGTGGAGTGGTGGCACTGTTTGAAAAGAAGTTTTCAAATTCCACTGAGATGGAATTTCCTCCTTGATGCTTATGGCAGCATGCAACCAGTGCTCTCCAGGCTGTGGTGGAAACAGCTTCAGCCAGCTCCAGAAGTGAGCCAGCAGCAAAGTCTTCCTCCAGCACTGGTTGAGCTGCACTGTGGTCCATCCTGGGAGACACATTGCCTCTCTTGAGTTGTCACCTCCTCGCTCCCTGCTGTGCAGATATCTCACCTCTGCTGTCTTCCTGTCTCCAACATGGACCCTCTGCCCAGGCCTGTCCCCAAATTATCTGACCCTGACTCTGAATCAGTTGGCATATCCTCTGGTAGGATTGTTTCCTCTGAGCAGGCTCTTATTTCATTTACTGTATGGACAGAACATCCCTCTCTTTAGAGTGTGACACATGCCAGTCAGCCAGGATATGCTGGAATTTTGGTAAAATCAGTCATAACATTTTTCACATCCTCCTTTTCAGACCAACAAGAGAAGTGCAAATGAATATTGGCACCATTGCACTGATAATTATTATTTCCTTTCTGATTCTTTTGGCTTTAAGAATCCTAATTTCCTTTTTTTTTTTAAATTAGTCATTATTCAATTAACTGAATAAAAAATATAACACAGGTACAGTCAGTGTCACTCTTGCTGACCAGATTTCCCACAGTTGAAAAGACACTATCACCATCATGTCAAACAAATATGCTTTGAGGAAATTACAAATTTATTTGATAAAGAGAAGTATGCAGGCAGAACAGACCTAGACATTCATAGGACATCAGATTTAGTAGCTCAGAACATTTTAATTTAAAAAGTAAGGATAACATGTCAACAAAATGTACTTGAAATAACAAGGACTGAGTAACCAATAGATCTTCAAACCTTATTGGCAATTGGGATTCATTATCAAAGCATTGTGAAAATGTTTCCATTGTGAATACTGCTGAATTTTAAGCAGTATTGAACTCATGAAAATTGTGAGAAATGAAGAAAAAGTAATTAAATCTAAACTTCCTTGAGCCTAGAGAAAATGCCTTTCAGAGAGACACTGCAAGAGATCACTTTGCTTAGCTTATCCAAAAAAAAAAAAAAAAAAGCAAGCTGAGAAGTAACTTAATTAGAATAAGAAAGTATGTTTTTTGGGCAAAACATATCTTTAATCTACCTGGGAAGGTGAAAATATAAAGCAATGGCTTAGAGCTACAGTTAGATACCTTCAGATTAAAAGGCGCACAGACACTTTCTGTTTTTATTTTGACACCAAAGATGGTTCATGATTAGAACAAGCTACCTAAAGAAATAGTGAATTTTTCATCTTTTTATTCTTTTATATCAAGACTGGATATTGAACATAAAATGGGTATTACAGTATCTGATCTAGAGATCACATGGAAGAAGCAGTGATCCCTTATGACTGAATTGTGTGGGTCTGTAGCAGCTCAACAACATCTAAGCTTTTTGGTTTTAACCTGTTGGCAAGAAAACTAAAACTCACTGTCATGCCATAAATAGTGAGGTTAAAGAGCAAGGCTAATCTCAGATGAAAGTATTTCTCTACTAGACTCTCAGGTTTATAATGAAACATACAGGATAGCATTAAAATACAAGTAAAAAGATGGTATTATTGTTATTTTTTCAGTAAACACTTCTGAAATGTTCTCTTTTTATCTTAAAAAAACCCTAAACTATTTGCACGTATTGGCACTAAAGAAATTCCACTGTAGTAATTTAGTAAACTCAAATACAAGAAACATCTTATATACTAAATATACAAAAACATAAAAGACATTTACAGTTACATTGTCCTGGTTTTCCTTAAGTAGTTTGTATTTGTTTCTTGAAAACCTTTGACAAGATACTATTTAGACATACTGCTTTTAAAACATAAATGAGTGCTTTTCATTCCTTAGATTTTCTATTACATATTTATTTTACTAATTTAGCCATACAAAAGTATGCTTATTCAAGGCTGAAGGCAGAGTAATGGTTGTAAACAAAATAACTCCACACACACCTACTTCCTGTAGTCTATTTGTAATTGCTGGTGATACTTAAATAAACACAGTATCTTTGTTTTGCATCCTTCAATAGAAGTCACGATTAGAAAAGAGTTCCATAATTGGTTGCTGTGAATTCTATTATAGTATCAATGCTGGCCAAGGCTGAAGGAATTGGATTTAAGAAAATATACATTATATGAATTTTTGCATAACACTAGTGCAATGAACTGTTTTTTTTGGTGCAGAAAGTATCTGTGACATGACATTCCCAAGAAGTAAATGAACAGTGAGGAAGTCACAGGCAATGGTCACAGTATTCTGCAAACCTCTCATTAGTCCACTTTCAGCAATAATACTAACCAGCATCCTGCTAAAGGTCAGAGAGGTGATTTAAGACTTTCTTATCCACTCTCAGATGCCTAGGTCTGGATCATGCCAACTTCCCAGTACCCACACAGCAGCCACGGCAAGGGTTTCCAAAAGGGTGGAAAAAACCTGGCTGGTGTACATGTACAATGAGAACTTGGTCCCGCTATGCTTGTGCAAACAGCTCCACCAGTGTGGATGGAAACTTAAAACATCAAACACTAAATCAATATAATCACGTGACATTGGAGAACAGCAGCTCTCAAAGCAAGCTCTGAACAAGCAGCTATTCTTTCCAAGCAAAGCCACAGAGTTAAAACTACAGAAAAGGAGTAAAAGTTTGGGACAGAAAACATTAGAAAAAGTTGAGTAAGCCTTAAACAGACCCTCAGCTGCAGAGAGGTTCCTGGCTGCCACCCAGCTCTAGGCAGAGGAGTGATATCTATGCTTAAGCAAGGTACCTCCTCGGGCAAACAGTACTACAACCTGTGTACAAACTGTAATCCACCTTCCTCGGCAATACCCCACCTCTTTCAGATCTGTCAGAGTGAATTAAATGCCCCAGATAGGATGGAGCTAAACTGATCCAAATCTTTTGTTTGTGGGGTTTTCTGTTTGTTTTTGGGGGCCTGCTTTTATCTCCCAGTAAATTACAAGAGAGTTTAGCTGCTGAAATAATGGATGAAGAGGCAGCACGTTAATGCTGGATTTAATGTATTTGATCTTGAAAAAAACATAGATCAGTTTTTAGCAAATAAAGACCTATTTCAATAAATTAACCCTATCACTTAAAAAGCCTTTTTCTCACTGCTCTTAAGAAGCAGCAATTCTGTCATTCTAGGTATCCACCCTGCCTTAAATTCTTCAGTCTGAACAAAAAGCATTTAAGGGGGAAAAAAAAATCAAACAAAAAAATCAAAGCCACCTTGTCAAGTCCAGAAAACATAAACAAGAAGTAGAAGAAGTAAATACAAGTATAAGTGCTATCAACCTCTCACTCGTGCTACTTTGCACGAGTGTTCTTTTTGTAGGTGGAGGAAGGAGGCGATCAGCTGCAGGGGGGTGTGGGGGTGTTTTCTGCAGGCAGCAGTGTATGGCCTCGGCACTGCAGTGTGACCTACGGGAATTATGGCCGATGTTGTACACAGGTCTCCCTCCGTGTGTGTGTGCATGTTCCTGTGTGTGCACGTGTGTGCGTGTCCATGTGTCTGCATGCGTGTGCCCGTGTCTGCGTCCGTGTATATGCATATGGACGTGTTTGCGAGCGCGTGTGTCCGTGTGCTTGTGTGTGCGTGTGTATATGCGTGTGCTGTGTATATGCGTATGCGTGTCCGTGTCCGTGTCCGCGCGCCCGCACCCGCCGAAGGCCGGCTGCCGCCGCCGCCGCCCCACCGCTGCTCTCGCCCCAGCAGCCCTCCACGCGCCGGGGGCGGGGCCCA
>JANHFX010003900.1:0-66538 GCA_027560015.1 Chloroceryle amazona
GCAGCTTAACCTAATCCCGAGCGCCGCTGCGGGGAACTTCGCGTGCCGGCGGCGCGGCCTTCGTGTCCCCCGCGGGTGGCGGGGTTCCCCTCACCGCGTCCGCAGCCGTCTGCGGCCGGCCGCGGCTGGTTTCCAGCTAGGTAGCAACCGGGGAGGTAACTCACAAACTCAGGCACCACAATACAATACTCATTTCTTGTGCTTGGTTGGTTTGTTGGTTTCTTTTTTTTTCATTTAAAGGATACTTGGGGGGGGGGATACTTGGGGAGGGGGTCTTATTTTGCTGTACGCTGAATAGACGATGAAAGGCACTTTTAATGTATTTCCCATTAAAGAAATACAACTCACCTGAAAACCAACATTCTTAGGTTTATGCAGCACCTTTATTCCTAGACTGGGTTACAAGATGCGGCTCTGACTTTGGGCTGTGAAGTAATTCAGTGCAATTCCCTAAGTTAGAAGATCTGAGTTTATATACGACTGTGTCACCTCCAAGACATAGCTGCTTTAGGATGAAGAATAAGAAAGAAGAATAAAGAATATAAACGGCTTTTGAGATAAAGAATGGCAGCCCAAGAGGGTAAGCACACCCTACAGTAGCAGAACAAAGGGGGTTTGGTCAGGGAGCTCTGGTCTAACTTGGAAAGAGAGAATTAAAGCGAAGAAAAAAACCCAAGGAAATATTTGATACCTCAATTCTGAATGCATCAAAATAAAGGGTTATTCAAATTACTTTATTCAAAGCTCCATAAAGATGTAAAGTTACGGTATTTTTCTGAGCATTTCATTCACCTTTGGCTCCCAGTCCCAAAGAGATGAAGAGATTGTCATTTCATTTTCAACCCGATGCATCCATCGGTGGAGTTTCCCACTAAATCTGCAGATATTTAGGTCAGGACCTTTAGACTTAGAATGAAACCTGTACAGCAATGATTTTAAAAGCATTAAAAAAAAAAATAGACTCTAAGAATAAATATATATAACAATAACAGGCTTTTTTTTTTTTTACAGTGATTTTAATATCCAAGAGAACTAATCTGAGACCAATTAGTTAACACAAAGGTAAGAAAAAAAAACATCTTGAAAAGAATGTGAATGTTATAGTTGGTGAACTGGGGCACCGTTGTAGTTCACTCGTATGGAATCCCTGAAATACCCTGCAGTCTTCCAAACCATGATGGGCTGGGTGAAACGTAGCTCTTGTCTCCTCTAACCAAGCTTCAATCTCTTCAGTCAGATTATTTCATATTTCATTTATTAAATGTATAATTCATGCAGCTTCTCTCTCAATATCTAAGAGTGATTAAATGCTAAGAGTAAAACCTGTCAGTATATTGGGAAAAGTTAATTCACAAGACAAAATCGTTCAAGTGGATTTAGGGGTCTAAACGTGGCAAGAACTTTATAAACCAAGCTCTCACTTGTGACTGGGAAAGACCAATACACTGGAAAAAATTTAAAGCATATGTATAATTGAAATCTTGCGGACTTGATAAATAAATTGGCAATGTTTTTGTTTTGTTTACTTTTTGTTGATTGGATGCTTGTGTGCACGTTACGTCTATAGGTAAAAAATTTGTCACCACTTGTACATCAATCTGAAAACCTAAGGATGCTCATCGATATATTGTAGGACTCTCTTACCTTGCTGAACAAGCACTTGAAAGCACTGGAGGTGTTAAATCAGTATGTATTCCACACTGCCTTTTTGTAACCTAGGTAGCGAGTGTTTTGCTCTACCATGTGGTGTGGAAAGGTTTAATATTTTAAGTCATGCGCATCATCATTTGTACAAGTGTCTTCATTCACTTACTCAAACTAACTTTGTACCTGCTACTTTTTTGCCTGTTGAAGGGAGTATGTATGTAAGGCCCCTGGAAGTCTTTTCATGACTGGAGGAATGTGACATTAATCATTTGTTTGAAGGAATTAATATGGCAAACACCAAAATTCTCCTAACAGCATTCAAATAGGGAGGTACAATCTATTTTAGCGAGAATTGTGTAAAGCCTTTAATCTTGGTTGAGCTGAATCATTATTTATTCATGCACAAAGTGCATCGCTGGAATTTAGCAGTAATATATTAAGCTATGAGCACACATACCACCCTACTTGCTACTCTTCTGATACCTGTTCTATATGTGTATCTATGTATTACAGCAAATAGAAATTTATATTCTTAAAATCAGATTTCAGTTCTATTTATCATTTGCTCACCAAAGTTTCTTTAGGCCTGAATGTTTCTATATATACCATATAAAGGATTTCTTTTGGAGTTTGTGATTGATTTCTTTTTTTTTCAAATGTAAACATAGGTTCAGTATAGCTTTAGCTGAATGATACACATTAGTGGCTTGCATTTTTGTATCTCAAAGTGAGATCTAACGTACATGACATGGTTTTAATCTGCAGTAAGGGAGAAAATGCCTATTATTAGGAGATTGTTTTTTGAGTAAGGCATAATTTCATCACCAATGCTGAAGCATTTGTGTTTCCTCCAATAGCTCTTATGAAAGCTGAAGTGGATGTGAATTTTCAGTAGCAGTGATTCTCTTTAGTGCTAAGCTGTTTTCATTTAGGCAAGTCCTTAAGAGCTGAGCCATCCTTAGGCAGCTCACAGATTAAAATGTGGAATTTAAACCTTAAGGCTGCCTAAAAGAGCTGGACTGCTGTTCTGTATCAGCCCCTCCTCCTGACCAGGAATCAGAGCGAGCCACGTCGCAGTCGTGCCAGCCATACAGGCACAGCAACCACTTCTCTCAAAGGCTTCTTTCAGTGACTTCCACCCCATTTTTCTTCCCTTGCTACACGTCACTTCCAAATCAAACCTGGTCAAGGGACTCTTCATTGTATAGAAATGAAGTTAATGAATTGAGGAAAAAAAAGCTGCTTTTATTTAATTGTGGAAATTACCTTTTACCTGGTTTATCTGGCTAAGACACCATCTCAGGAAACAGAAGATAGCAGCATTTCTTAAAAGATAACTGGAAAAAGTTCATGACACTAACAGCACCAAACTTCCATTCTGAAATTGCATGTAAGAGACCTTAAAAGTGCCTCTTGTCCTTTCTCTTATTTTTAATAAAGTTACATGCATGGCAAATAAGCTGGAAAAAAAACCCAAACCCAACCAAACCCAAAAGAACAAAAATAAACCCCACACACACACACACAAAAAAAAAATCAAAACAAACCCTAACATAAAGCCCAGAACTTAGAAAGCTACTAGAATCCTGCCTATGGTGCCTGTTAAACTGTCCGCCTTTAAGCAAATCAATATTGTTTCAGTTATTTCCCAAGGTTGGAAAACCAGACCATAACTATTGTACCAAGCTAGATAATCACAAGCTATTGGCACCGGCTTCATTGTACTTATGAAGTGGGAGCCAAGAGCAAAATTTCTTTGGAGGTTCAGCTGGAATTGATGAACACAGTGGAATTTTACAAGGAGAAACATAAGAATTATGCATTGTGTCATGCCAAAACCCCGTTGCCATACTTAAAACTATTGAAAAAAAACCCTCTTAAAACTATTGAAAAGCAATAATTACGCAAGGAGAATGACATTGGTTAATGTCACAGGTTATCATCGTTTTTCACTAACTTTTTCCTTCCATTTTTTTCAAATATTGCAAAAACCAACTACTTACCTAAAGTTAAACCAGATAACATCAATGAGATCTGACACCCTGCATCATACCGGATTGGCTTCTCATCACATACGCGTAGGTTTTGTTGATTAAAAGCAAATGTGTGAAAACAGACTTCAGCATCTCATGTTGGAATTAGTAGCTGTCAGCAAAAGAATGAAGTATTGCGAGCCTGGTTGACATGCTGCTCATTCGTACTTTTCTGACACTTGGCTACACAAGGATCTCAGACTGCAGCTGAGCAACTAATCGCTGTACACGGTTCAAGCCAGCTTGCAATGGGACTGATATTCAGGTCCAGATTGAATAGGAGCTAGTTAAACCAGCTGATGTTAGAAATATATATACACACCTGAAAGGGGTGTACACTGAGGACTTCAATACCTTGCAATTTGCAAGAGAAAAGTCCCAAACTGTTCCCCGAGTACATGCATTAATGTTTTCTTTGAAAGCCTCTCTCTTAATGCAGTCTTACAGGTAGCATTTTGCCATAGGTTCTTTTAAAATAAAACAGAAGCTGCTCTCTGACCACCAGCTAGAACACAGATCTTCCCCTCAGAGCCTTAAATACTGTGTTACAAGGTCATTTTCAGTCTCATTTTTAATGCCTTTGGTCCAGGGAGCCCCTAATTCCCTCTGTACCTGTCAGTGTTTCCAAGGAGACTAAACCAGCAAAATACTCCTGATTTCTGAAGGAGCAATCAGGGCAGTTCCTACATCTGGTTTAAACTTGACCTGACGTCACCCAACACCAAAGTGGCCTAGAAAACTCTTTTGGTTTCTGCCTCGTTTTCTTTTTCCTGACTTGCTGTCTGTTTCAGAAGGAGTAAGGGAATTTGCAGCTACGCATTTTTGGAAAGGATCGGTTCTTAATCCCCACAATGATGAAGCAGAACAGAACACAGCCTGTTTATGCCATTTCCTAACATTCACAGGAGTTTCTGTGTATACGTGTACACTTTGCAGCTCTCCCGGGGCCATCGGCAAGCTGAGCCAAGCAGGTGGCTTGCTACAGCTCTGTGAAAAACCACAGATACCAAGGGCCTTCGGTGGGCTTCAGAGGTCCACCCAACTGCACAGTTGGGGTCATAGCTCCAGCCTGACTATCTGGACTTCTCCAGCACTGCTTTCACTGAGCCTCAAATAGTTGCATCACTTTGAAACCTGCTCATGCAAAATAGTGGCAAAATCTCCATCTGAGATCTTGGTGGGTTTCTAATAAACCCCCATGTTCAGCCCTTTTAATCGTCCCTCTGAGTTGGCCATGTAGATGAGCCACAACAGCAGAATATCCTGATAGAGCTCAGAGTATATCCAGATTCTTGGAGACAAAATCAGAACCAAAAGACTTTTGTTTAAAAACCACCTACGATTACAAAACAAGTAAGGAGAAACATTAAAAAGAAGTTACAAAAACCTAAATTTCCCCAAGAAAAAAAAAATAATCTGAAGCATCAGTGTTCTGTGGCTGCTACAGTCATTAACTATTATGCATTTGGCATGATTCACAACAGTCAGCACACTGCTAAGCTGATTCTAACTGGATCCACTTCAGCTTAGAGTGTTTCACAAGAGGGACTAATGTTGTGACCCATACGAAGGTCACTGTTTGGGAGTGCCAAGTTGAAGCCTGTACCAACAGCATCAGATTTTCTAACTGCTGTGCTGTATGATTTTCATCAGTGCTGACATGGAGTCAAAGGGAGACAGAAGATTAAGAAGGAGTGTAAGTGTGATTAAAAATGCAGGCACAGACATTGCTGGTTTATTTTTAATGCAAGAGGATGGTACTGTAGTGACCACTGGCTAATAATTGTACAGCACACGTGAAAACTAACATGAAAATTAACAGAGAAATTTAAATAATCTTAGTTCCAATTCAGATACATCTTCCAGCTCTTAAGCTTATCACAAATGAATAGGAAAATGATAAAGTCACTACTTAGAGAATGGAATGTCAAAAACTGCAGGGAGATTAGAAAGCAAAACATTGCTTAACTTTTCAGCAAATAACATAGAGTTATACATACTAAAATGACAGTTAACTTCTTCTTCTCCACCATGGCTTAAGCTAATCATCACGGGAGGTGGGTCAGCCCAGAATAGAGCCCCGTACAATTGGTTAGGGGGAGCACAGTAATGTCATGACATAGGGTAAACCGAATCCGTACCCTATTGTGGCAGGTACCGTACTTTCAGCTTTCTGATAATTGGCTTTGCAGAACGAGCATAAACACAGGGATACGGAGAAGATTATTTAGAATTCTTCCATTGTAACATGTCAGAGCAGTGCTACTAACACACGTGCAAGAAGCTTTGAAAACGGTAATTTTAACCTGGTGGTATTAGTTTAATGGCTGGACATCAAGGGGGGGGGAGAAAAGGACTGACTGTACTGTAATTATAAAGCATCAATCAACAATATCCACCAAATGGTAACTTGACTTGGCCTGCTGCACAAGAGTGAATCAGCTGGAAACATTTTCTAGGTACCTGTGGGACAGATCTATAACGAGAATGATAGAAACCACAAATTTAACAGGTTTTATTTAGTGCTATCATATTTCAGTGCACTAGAAAGCATGAGTGTTTAAAAAAAAATTACTAGGTAAGCACATTGTCAAAACTTGTTTCAGTAATATATTTGTTTTTAATAACACACTACTCTGTAATAACCTACAACAGTAACTCAAACTGACATTATCTATAAAGTGTAAGATCCGATATAATTCAATTAAATATGAATCTAACGATTTTTATGCAAATTACTTCACTCCATCTTGCGCATTCCTTTATCTCTAGGGATCATTCTCAATTTCCTTTTCTGTAGCTTTTCTAGCGCTACACTGCATTTCAGTAATATCACCACTGAAGATGAAGACAATACTTCAACTATTAAGCCTACCAGAAAATTATAGTTAGATTTATATCTGGTTTAGTCATACAACTTTGCTTTCCAATGAATTTTCAAAGTACTTTTCCGTAAAGACCAGAAAGTTCAGACAGGACAGCAACATTGGGTTTGGTCTATTCTGATTTTCAAACTACTTTTTGAGTATATTAATAGCCTTTGTAAAAGCATGTTCATTAGAAAGAAGGCTGTTAGCACATCCTAGATTGCCAGACTCTTCTCATTTTAAGTCCCAGTTGCTTATAACTTTGCCAAACATTAAATGCTTAGGCTGAAATTTTCCATGCGATGTCTGTGCCTCAAGCTGAGATGTGTTGGAAATTTTCAGCTAAAAAAATAGAACTGTTTCCAAGAATGAGAATAGGGGAAAAACATTCGGTTTCACTCATGGGGGGAAAAAAAAAATATTAAAAAATCAGACATTTTCACTGCAAAGCTCACTTGCTGTCATGCACTGCCCTGAAATTGGCAGGAAGGAATAATTTTGTTAGGAATTCTGCTTTTTTTTTTCTTCTTTCCCCGTGAAAATCAACCCAGTATGGGCTACTCATAAGCCTTTGAAAAATTGTGGCCTATGTGAATTTAATACAGTATGGGATAGGAAAGATCTGCTTAATGGACTGAAATCAGTCCCATGCAATCATGACAAATGTACAGTAGCTGGCCAGGTCCAAGAGCTCCACAGACAATCTTAGCATGTGCTCCTGCAAACCCCTGGCCCCAAAACACTCTTATTATGCTCTTTTACAACACACTGAAAACAAAGCAAAACAAAACAAAAAGCCTGAGATTAAAGCCCTAATACCAGTTTGGTACAGGAAGAAAGCAGTAGAAGCTGGAGAAAAAAGGTGGGAAGGAATTGCTGGTGAAGAACTTCATGGTGAGCTACGGACCAGACTGCTGTGCAAACTGCAGTCTACAGGGGAGGGCAATGACCCTTTGCAATGTGATGTGGGGGAAAGAGTCCTCTTGACGCAAAGTCTGGACTTCAGTTCTGACAGCAACCATCCCTGATGGATACTTCCACACTGATGAGAATTTCATCTCTAGTCGGGGCATTACTGGGGCATATTTGTGAACAGAAAACGGGGTATCTATCTTGCCAGTACTTTTAATGACTCACTACTGTTGACACAAAGGAAGAAGCTTATTAATTCAGAAATCAGAAGAGCAAGACTTATCCCTGCAGCAGCAGCTGCAATGCCTACAGACAAAGGGAGTCAACTGGGAAAAGACACCTGGATTGGACTGATACTGGTTGAGTCTGTAGGGGCAAGGGAAGACTGCAGTGCTCAACAACCCACATATGGTGCACACATGGCATTTTCAACTTTGATATCCAAATGATTTCAAGAGGCAAGGCTGTCCTGCGACCAGCCTTTCAAACACACAAGCCATCACTTTTCTGCAACCACAAAATAAGTTTGCTAAGACTGTGACTTCCCCAGGATATTCAGCTTCATAAGCCTTGACAAAAAAAGATGGGCAGGATCCCCAGAATCATGATGGGCACCAAAGTTCTTATAAGGGTTGGTATAAAGAATGAAAAAAACTCCAGCTTATCTGAATGTGCTTTTAGAATTGTGTAAGTTGAAATTGCAATGTTGTGGTTCAAGAGGTTTGGGGTGAGTTGCTACACACAAAACTTAGTTTTGCATGTGGATATTCTGGAACAATTGCTGGTCAAACTGAAAGATTGTATAAATCCATTATGCTTGCTCCTCCTCTGCATCCTACGGATCTGCCATGTGTTAATTTTGTCCAGATTCAAAGCTTCACAGGACTATTCTGAGTGACTGCCCATCATGAGGACTTGTTGCAAGGACAAGATGCTCCTCCGATAGATTCATGGCTGTTCTTTCTGCCACAGACAGATGGAAAATGAGCATCCTGCTGAGCCATTAAAGACAGTGCACCACATATTGGTGCTTATTCATGCTCAACTTTGGATGGCATTGGGATAACTGGGCTATTATCCTGCATGCTTTAGCATCACCTACAAGTATTCAGAAACTGAAGATCTCTGGTATGTTGTGGTAACAGAAAAAATTGGGTAGAGCAAACAGTTTAAGGAGGACCATGGAAGTGGGACTTTGTTGTAGTGAAGGGATACCCTTTGTTACCTATCACTGTCATCCCATGTTGTTACTCAGTTATATACAGGTAATAGTATTTGGATTAAAACTTTTGGACCACATTGGTAAAACCACTTTACAAATTAGCTTCTCAAAGTAATATCATATATTCCAAAGCCTGAAATAACTGAAGAAGGAAGAAATGCCATTTTACTACATCATCCACAAAATGCTGCTTTAGAAATAGTATTTTGTCCTTACTTGCCTAAAGGCTATCTTGCATGAGAAGGAAAGAGTGCAGGCTTGTTATTTTGTGGCAGCCGTGGTGGTGTTTGCATATATTGGAGCAGCTTTAAAGATCATCCTGATGTTACTTTGCTTTATGGGATAGACAGATATTTTCACCTGGAAAACCCACAAGAACTACCAGTGAATCATATTAGTAACTGGCTTCTGTTTCATTCATTAGGAGTAGAATCAGGATTTTTTTTTAACGAAGAAACACAATTCTCAGTCATGTTAATTTTGATGCTTTAGGGGAAAAAAGTACAGTCCAGGCACAGCAGCAGTCTCAATAATATTCTAAAGTGGCTTTCTTCCTTGCTCAATGTACAACCAAACATTTTTATGAAACTCTTTTGATCTATTCTTACCTGTACAGGCTGTACAGGACACCTAGGAACTAGGCGGGGGGTATTCACAGAAAAAAAAACCAAACAAAAACCAACAACAGTTGTAGGACAAAGACCTTCATCTGTTTTGTGAACCCACCATCTGCAATATGCATTGAAACCAAAGAACATCTGAAGAGAAGACAAATCTGAGAAGAGTATAGGAATTACAAATCCTGCTCTCCTAGAGGATGTCTTAATTGTATTCTTTTCTTGTTTCTCTCTTTTCATAAGTGCATGAAGGATTGATGCACTTTAAGCATAGAATCATGGAATCACAGAATCATTCAGGTTGGAAAAGACCCTTGGGATCATTGAGTCCAACCATTAACCTTACTCTACAATTTCTCCCCTAAACCATGTACCCCAGCACCACATCTAAATGAGCCTTAAACACATCCAGGGATGGGGACTCAACCACCTCCTTGGGCAGCCTGTTCCAGTGCCTCACTACTCTTTATGGAAAAATGTTTTCCCTAATGTCCAGTCTAAACCTGCCCTGTTGCAGCTTGAATCCATCCCCTCTTGTTCTATCCCTAATTACCTGGGAGAAGAGACCAGCCCCATCCTCTCTACAATGTCTTTTCAGGTAGTTGTAGAGAGTGGTGAGGTCTCTCCTTAGTCTCCTCTTTCTCAAACTAAACAGTCCCAGTTTCTTCAGTTGCTCTTGATAAGATTTATTCTCCTTCACCAGCTTTGTTGCCTCCTCTGCACTCATTCCAGCACCTTGTACTGAGGTGCCCAACACTGAACACAATACTCAATACACAATACTCGATCATGGGATACTCTGAACCACTTGATAAAGGCTTCTGGTTCCACAGAGAAAGCATTATATGCAACCATCATGCCTGAGGTAACCTTGAGGCTAACATCACTTCTCAAATTTCTCAAATAAAGGCTTAGTGCCTCAAACTCACATTGCACAATTCTTTGCATTGATTTTTCTTGTTTAGAAAATAAGAAGGAAATCAGGAAAAACTGCAGTGCCTGTAAGTTTTGTTAAATATTTAAGGAACCTTAGCACGGTTAAGTCTTTTTAATGAGGGAAGAAATCTTAACGATGCTAAGACACTCTAAACTCTTAAGTCTCTTTAGGAGGTCAGAGTAGTCCAGCCATGCTAGGAAACTGTAAGAGCTTAAAGAAATTTTAATTGGTTAATAAGGCATAATTTCTTAACCAATCTTAAAAGAGTTAAGTGCTATAATCCCAAACGCTTGATTCTTTTATCCAGTCAAAACAATCAAAGAGGTCAAAACTGTAAGCCTCTGAAGTTCAGTATAATTTTCCTTTGTATCACTGGACCAAAGTCTGCAATCCATGCTCTAGCAAATCTTGAGCGGTCAGTGAGCTCATCCTGCTCTGAATTAATAGCTCTTTGCCAATTGGATGAATTTGAACTAAGAGCTCAGTCTTTTAAATACTGATTACCCAAAACATTACCGGAATCCTGCCCCAAGCCTTCTGTGGTACTCACTAGATGTATTTAGGGTCGAGCAAAAAAAAACCCATGCCATCAAGCACTGAGCTGCCTGCCAAGTTCCCAAGTCAGTGTCTAACTAGCAACATGTCCTGTGACCCAGGAAGTCTACCAGGGAGATTGAAAAGTTGTATCAGCTCCATGGTTGAACTCTATGTATAAATAGCATTGAATTACCTTGCCAGGAAAACATGAAATTGTAGTAATTCCTAAAACAAATGCAGCAGGCAGTCACTGATCACTTTCAAATGACTGCTCCAGGTAAGTTAGTGAGCTGCATATTGAAAGGCTGAGATGAAGTTCTTACGTCTTACAGAGCAGAGTTGTAATTAGCATGTAAACCATGCATTTATAACCAAACTGTGTCCACCCCCATCCCACCACCCAGCATGCTTTTGTGAAAGTTCACTAACTGAAATTTTTTAGGTGTAACCTTTTATTGTTGTTGGGTTTTTCCCCCATGGTATTTGATAATAGTGAAAGTCATTTACTGACCCTTCCTGGCTAAATACCAGCTGGCCAAAAACTCAATTCAACATCATTTAACAGGGCAGTCACTGTAAACAGGAACCTCTGACTGTGCAGCCAGTAAGCCAAAAGGAATGTGAATTAAGGCAACGGTCCAGGAAAATTTATAGAATTAAATTAGCCAGATTAACTTAAAATATTATGTCACAATGATATAACTGAGAAAATACACATATTTATTAGAGAACAGTGACTTCCTTGCAATTTTAATAATTATCTCAGGAGTGAGGCAGCTTTTAAACCCACCTAATAAATTTGGGCATACTGATCCTATACGCTGCTGCTTTTAAATCTTATCAATAGCAAAAAGATATTCTCCCCCCATACATCAACAATTCCTTAGTGGCAATATCTATATGTTTTCTGACTTTTCAGAGAAAACGACTTTATGACTACTAAGAGATCCTTATGAGTAGGTAGTAAATTTTGGCCATTTCTGATGGGTGAATCCTACCGGCTCCTTGATACAGAAGGGCTGTATCTACCAAGGCCCTAGATCTGTAGTTATACTCATCTCCCTCAGAAGAACTATGGCTATTATCACCAGTGGAAGGTTAAACTGGTATTTTTGCAGCTTAATTAATCAGAGGACATGACTGGAGAGCAGTTACATTTCTTATGACTTACTAAACGGGGTTTGAGGTTTTTTTTTTGTTAGTGGCAGCAGCTCCTAACCAGATGTTTTAAAACCTGGCAGTAGGATGGAAAACCTTGCAACATTAGCCCTGTTTAAGGCAATTATCAGCTAAAGAGTTGTGAGGAACACGAAGAAGTGAACAAAAGATTATCCAGAGAACGAAATCAGGTTCTGGAGCCACACTGAGGGTCGCAATGAGGAAGGAAGACAAGGAGGCCAGTAAACAAAGATTTAACAGCCTGGTGGAGACATTACTATAGGACACATAGTTTTAGACTTACTGAAGTGGCTTCACGTGACCTCGGAGTTTCCTGGTGTTGCCAACTATATATACTCGCAAGTGCCAGTCACTCTTCAAAATCTGATGACCTAAAAATATTTAGATTTACACCAATAAATATCTAACGTATTTGGTTGGGGTTTTTTTAATTACTATCTGTATGTTCAGAAATGAGTCAAAATTGGGTTCAACTTTTTCCTCAACAGCCATAAAAACTAGAAACCATAATTAAAGATATATATTGTTTAAAGAAATAACATTTCTGTCTTCTCTCACATAAGTTTATGGTCTGGGACAAGTATACTGCTTCCATGCCTATGAGCTAATCTGCCTAGCTTCTTCCTGTATCAGTCAATTTTACAGGAACAAGCTGGAATTATGCCCTTCTTTTAATGTTTGCTGTTGCCTGAGTAACTCAGCTTCACAGTGCAACTGCCATATATCTAACAAATCACTAGTGCTTGAACAAGACCCATCCCAGGCCTACCTGAGGCAAGAGAATAATCATTACTATTCTTTATTATGCTTATAATTCATAACTAGAATATTACTTCTTTTCATCTAGCAACTTATAATGCCTAAAAGCTATTGAAATCTAAGCAAGAACTGCAAGTTATAAAATACCTACTTATTACAAGTTCCTGGGATTTTGAACAAAACCATTTAGGTATTTTAGAATTGCAAACCAAACCCTGTGTTAAACAGGATAAATACAATTGAAGAAAATTGCTTTGCATAAAGTCTAATTCTCTCTAAATAGCTTGTAAAGGTGCTTATTTTATCTATCTGTTGGTACTTTTGAAGGACCAGTCATGCTCTTTTCCATCCTTTCCTACTGCTATAATCAGATTATTTACCAAACTGAAGTGATATGCGTTATACATGTAAGTATCACATACGTGTACACACAGACACATATATCTAAATATAATTCAAGATTCTCTTGGCTGGCTTGAGGAAAAGGATGGAGCATGGACTGGCAAAATGACTGTCTGTAGTGAGCAATGACCTGAGTTGTCAGCCAACCCTCCTAGCAAACCCAGCTAAATTTCTGCTTAGCCTTATTCCAGCCTGTTTGGTTTGAGCACAGCTCAGATTCCTTTCAGCCAATTCTTTCTAGCCAATTTTGCCATGTTATGGTTTAGCTGGATGCTTACTTTTCCAGGGCTGAAGTAATCCAGGCCATGGAGGGATTTTTATTATTATTATTATTATTATTATTATTTTGTGTTCCTCATGGCATCAATTTTAAGTCACATTTCTAATTGCCTTTCTTTCTATAGGGTCTATCAGTCTTTTGGACAGTCAGCAATTGCAGCTGTAACAGTGTTTGTCCTGCAGGTTTGGGGAAAAGATACTGGAGCTGAACAGATCCTGGGAGACTAGAATCTTCTGCTTTCTGTGCACCTCACTGTGCCAAAGGAATAGCACCTCCCAGCTATATCAGATACTATATTTGAGTACCAAACACTGATGTGTTTGGATATTTGTAGTTAATAAGAAAGGTTGCGGTCTGATATTTACTCAGTATTGATGCCAAATTAGTTGTTTACACCATAAAGGCTACTCAACCAGTGCCAAGGTTGAAACTTGTTAGAGTCTGTGAATGCTATTTTGTTAAAATAAATTGGTAAATCTCTGCATTTAACGTTTTCCAATTAAACATCAGAGAATGGCTGTTTCTAGAAACCCACTATGCATTTGTTTTCTGTTTGCACACAGTAGGGCTCATTTAGGTCATTATTGGTGCCTGTGTTCAGTAACAAGAGACAAATAAGGAGCTTCTTTCTTTTCAAAAAGGTCACTGGTTATGTTGGTACTTTTGATACAAAACTTCATACTGTGAATTCTTCACCTGTTTAATTATTTGAACAGCTTTCATACCTCCAAACAGCTGTTTACAAAATAAAGGTGGGTTTTTTTGTTGTTTTTTTTTTCACGGCAGGGTGACTTTTCCCAGCTATTTGCTAGTTATATGATGCCACAAGGAAAATAATTGATGAATAGTCTAGAGATCTATAGAATGCAAGCATGCATTCAAATTCATATGAAGTCCATAGGCCTTGGACACACGGTGGAGTCCTTGGCTGTGTGTCTAAGTAAAAGAAAACCCAAAATAAAAAAAAGAGAATGCAAGCTTAAAACTTAAATATACTCACAACAAAGGGTTTCAGAAGTAATCTCTGGAAAGATGCATATATTCTTCAAGGGATACTGTCTTAACAGTTGGTTTTGATTCTGCACTTCCCTGCTTGTGACATATTAGAGAACCACCAACATGCCTTCTTCTCTACTTCATTCTACGTGCGTGTGCAAAGGGAGTAATCTGCTGACAGACAAACATATATAATGTTTGCAGTACAGAAGCTCTGCAGCACACCTGCTGCTAGGAAAGCACCATCATGGAGATGCTAGCCTATTGGATTTACTTTCAAGCAGATTTACTCTAAAGAAACAAACTTCTGTTTGTGCAGTTTGCTCAAGCAAAAGGCAAATGAAGCTAATGCTAAAATCTTGTGGTGTTAAAAGAAATAAGCAGTATTGCCTTTATTCCAGCAATGCTATAGCAAATAAATCACAGTGGTACAGTGCCCTGGGATGTGCCCCTCTTTGCTTTTTGTCACCATCCAGCCAAGAGAGATGCCTTTAGGTGGTCAACATGCAAATATGACTGAAAAAAAACTGAAAAGCAATGATCTTTCTTTATATGCAGTGCTCTCTGGACTCTAATCCACTTCTCCTCAACCTGTTGTTAGTCTGTCCCACCTTGCCTTTCTTCTGTAGCTTGTGGTTGAGGTCCAAGGTGGGGCATAGCCCTGTATGACCCTCAGAAAGCTGTTTTGTTCCTGCATCAGGTTATCAGATCTGTAACTATACCATAAACACTTCAGACCAGGGATAACATGGCCCTTCTTTCTCCTCTGCAGTGCCTTCAGTGTCCAGCAAAGGTCAGTGCTCCTACATGCCTGCCTGGGTCTCACTTGCCCTCCCTTGGTCTCACTTGGCCTCCCTTGAAGGCAAGTTGCCTGAAGCTGCCTAGCATGTGTCTTTTTATGCTGTTTGGACAGGTAGCCCTCAGGATTGGTGGTGGCTGACCTAGAAAGACCAGAGTTACCCTTTGGTGAGGATTTACATTTCTGGACCTTTATCATGAAGAGTTTGTGCCCTATCTGTGCTGCAGTGTGGGCTCTCCAGCAGCACCTGGAAGATCAGCATTGTGAGTATGGACTCAAGTGTCCATGTTGCTTGATGAAGAAAAGAAGGGTAGGATCTCAGAAACATCCTGTAAACCAAAGTGGCCATTAAGAATCTGTGTCGAAGATCAGTTATGCTGTAAATCCTTGAAACACATCAGTTGTACATTATTTAGTCATTCAGCTTCATAAGTGCTGTGGACAGCATGACCAGCCAGGTAATTCATACAAGGCCTATATAATCTGCTTTGCAAATACAGCCAGGCAGAGACGGTATCATTCCTGGAGCTAGAGTACTTCAGGACTGATGTCAGCCATTCTATTTATATATTATCCAGCTATTTTCTCAATGTAGAGCAACCAGTAACATAATGAGTCCAAGGCTGTGAAATGGACAAATCCGCCCATTAAGGTCCCCAACTCTTAAATTGATGAAACAGGTTTAGATTGCCTTGCTTAAGTTGCATCTTTAACTTGTTTTTCATTATTAATAACATTTGGAAACTATTACACAAAACCTAATCCAGGTGATTATGGAATAGAGTGGTTAATCTTAGTTCCCTGAATAAGACTCATTTATTTAATTTCAATATCGAAGGACTTAGGGTAAGGCGGAAACTGTATCTAGAAAGGAAGAAATAGCACATATGAGGACTTCAGGTGTATCACATCACACCAATTTTAGCCTAAAGAAGAATTTTCCTAGAATCATACAATCATTTTGGTTGGAAAAAATCTTAAAGATTTCCTTTTCTATCAGAAAAATCCAAAGGCCAATAATAAAACCCTAGTAGCATCTCTGCTTAGCTAAATAAACAACATTTTTACTTCTAGAAGTCTGGGATCATTCAACTGAGTTTACATAGATACATGAATATGGCCTTACATTCTTCTTCATCAGTTTCCAATATGAATAGGGAGCTGGAGACAAATGGGAGTGTCACCTCCAGTCAGGACTGCAATAAACTAAACAAGCCCATTTTTTGTAAGTGAGGTTAGCGTGAATGTGGCAACTTGTCAGACCTTTATAGTCTTTTCAACTGCACCAGAGGTATGGAAAACAATCTGTTTAAGACAATATCCCAAACAAAGACTTTGTGTTGACGTGGGGGTTAATTACAAACAACAGAGGTTCATTATACATTCCAGAATGTTGTTCTCTCACACAAAAGGCGCTCTCACTTGTTAAATGTCTAGCCTAGACTATCAGAAATTGCATTACACTTGCTGCCTCTCCCCTTATTCCTGGACTTTCTTACCCTGACCTTTTTTTTTTTTCCTTCCTCCCATCTCTATTGAAAGATAGTAATTAAACACTAAAGCCTCTCAGTTTCTGCAGCACTGCAGGGGAACTCCTCCCTGTAATAAGCTCCAATTACTGGCTGCGACTGCAGCTGATGAAGGATTATCCTCTCACTCAGCTACGGCAAACTCTAGAGTATAATCTTCAATTAGTTCAATTCATGTAGCACACTGGCAGGCAGGCCACTACATTTCCCACGACTTACACAAACAGCCTTTCTTTGACACCCCCCAACTCTGCACAGATGGTCCCAGGACTGTCTGTTGCAAAGTTCAGTGCATCTGGCCCCTAAACCCACCTAATGCAGGCAGCAAAACAAAGACTGGGACTCAAGTGCTCTACAGTACCTATTTGTTTCAGTAACAGCAGGCTTTTTTCTTTTTTTTTTTTAAATAAAGGAAAGAGAAATTATTCAAGGAGTCAGAAAACAGGTGGATAAACAAAAAAACAACCAACAAATCTTCTGGACAGACACTATAAATCATTTCTAGTAATTTTTAACTATGTTTAATTATTTTTTTAATCCAATTTTATACTAATATAAATGATATGTCTGCAAGAGGCAAAAGCTAAGGGGAGAAAAATTAAAACTACAAGTCTATTTTTAACTCTTTTCCTTTGTGCTTAGGTATTGCAGATATCCTCAAGAAATAGCTGGGCGGTTTACTGGGCTTTTTTTGTAGCGTTTCAATTCAGTACTTGGAATAAAGGCTGTTGTGAACCCAGATTTATTCTGGGCTCTGACTTCTTCTTCATCCTGGTATTTTATTTGGTCTGTGTATCAATGGTTTTAAATTGCTGGCTCTAAAAAGAAAAAATGTTACTTAAAGAAAATATTTATAAGCAAGTGATGTTTAATAAGCTGTTGGTCTGCCTTGATATATATTTTTGATACCAGAAGATTTTGGTCTGTGGCAGCTAAAAATAATAATTAGCCTAAAATAGATTAGTTCCACTGACATCATCATCTCATACACTGAATAATTCTATTGCCACTGCCTTCACTTCCGAGAAGCTGCCAGGACTGTAGGGGGGGCTGTACCTAAGGGCACACTGCTCATAACACCTCCTCTTAGGGCCCAGCATTTACATCTCTCAGATGCAACTTCCACTGCTGCCTCCATGTGGCTGCCTCAGTAGAAAGAGATTTTTTTTCCCCAAAATGGGGGGTTGTCTTCACCTCTAAAGAGGTTGTACAACCTTGCAGGGTGAATTCTGGGAGATAGTCAGTCATTCTATGAAAACCCCCTCAATACCGCAATGGTAACTGCATTGGTATGGCTTCCCCACACAGACGGGATGCAGAGGTCTCTGTTTCCAAGACTACAGGTCAAAGAAATTTCTCAATATAAAGCTAGTCTTTAAAAAAATCCACCCTACCATAGGAACAGATGTCAAGTGGGCATTTTAAAAATTAATCCTTATCTCAGGGCCTCTATTTCCAGGATCCTAAGGAGCGGCGTCTTACTCCTCATCCCACTGAGCTCTGCTCCTCTGGAGCAGGATGCCCTTACATAGGGACCCTGCTCAGCCTTAAGCTGTATGGCCTCAGACTTGGAAAAACATTTGTATGTCTGAAAGGTTATTTTTTTTTATCAACTACATTAATTGGGATTTAATAAAAGAGATTATTTTAATTCATAAAGTTTGCCTGAGTCACATCCTTATAATATCATTTATATTATCCTAAAAAAAAAACAAAAGAAACCACACATTTGTTTTAGTTGAGCTGTTTATTTCAGTGTGGCAAGAGCACCAAAAGCAAAGTGTAGGTCCCAGTTTGTGAAATGCCAAAGACCTCGTGCAACTTTCAAGTAAATACTCCCTAGCTGTTCTTCACTCTTCTGCTCTAATTCTTCAAATTACACTGTTCTGTAGGTGTTTTCAGAGACTTTAATAAATGAATAGATAGATAAATAAAAATTAGCCATCGGCCTAAGGAACATTCAGTTTATAATGGTGTTTCTCAGGATGGAGGTTGTATTTCAGACTTCCAGAACCCTCGGTTAGTACTGTGCAAACACACGGACAACTTCCAGGCAGAGGCAGAGTACTGATAGAAGAAGATCAGAAAGAGAAAACCCTTCCTATTTCCAACAGACCCAGGAGCTGAAGGAATCCAGTTTGTAGATTTCTAGTATTTGGGAGGAGATGAAGGCATCCTGCCTTTATGAAAACAAGCAAACAGAAAAGCAAAATATTCCATAATGTTAACTTTCCTTTCTTCTGGAAACACACAGAAAAAAACACAGCAAACAACAGTCTACCCTCACTTGGCACATGAACTGTTCTCAAGTGTGAGGCCTTACGTACACACTGACATCCCACATCTGGATGTTGAAATGGGCACTTGGTTTTATTAAAATCAGAAGACTGTCCCCAACTGTAGGATATGATCATATTAAAGTATCACCTTTAAAACTGTACTCGGGCCCCAATTTAAAAACCTGGAAGATTTCTTTATTTTGTAACTCAGTTGACAGACAGGGAACCAAGCTGGAGGTCACACCAAGCTTACAAACCTTGTACCTGGTGAGCTGAATTCCTGCATTGACTACCTGAGTAGTTTAAGTTTAAAGTCTGATGAGGTAAAGATGCATCTGGAAGAAGAGCGCTTTGTGTCTGAGCTTTCCTGACTTTGGCTGTCCTCTTTTGCCTTCTCCTTCCATAATGCCTCTCACATTGAGGAACTCGATACCTGGCCAAGTAACACACAGCACAAGATGAGTTCATACTCTCCTTCATCCCTTGGGCATTTTAGTCACAGGAAAACACAGACACAATCGCAAATAAGAGAAAAGTTCCCCCAAATTGCCGTGACCTCTGAACGTTGAGGAAATAGAAAACAAACTGAAGAAAACTAGTGGGAAGAGTCAAGTGAGCACCTCACCACTACTGATCCTTGTCAGCTATAGCCAGAGGCAGGCAGCAGGTCATGACCATCACGCAATGCAAGTAGTGCTTCTGCTGCATAATGAAAGGAATCATGAGTATTATACCTCCATTCTCCACTCATCTGGGAAGACAAAGTAAGAAAAGCTAAAAACATCAGGCCACTAAGGATTTTAAAACTTGGAAAGCACTGAGCAGAAGAACAGACGGTAAAAACAAAACACCGAGGGATGTATTGTAGAGTATGTCAAGTTGGAAGGGACCGATAAGGATCAAGTCCAACATCCCAAGAACATAACCTCAGGCCTGAAAAAAATGTTTTCAGAATTGGACATGTGGTGTTTGTAAAAGATACAAGTCTGGGTGTATTCACAAGAAAAGAACATGACACCAGTACACGCTGAAGACCCATTTTTTGATTGACAATTTTCTTTGTAAGCAATAATATAAGAAGAGAGCAATGGTCACATTCCCTTAAGTGAGGTATTGCATCTTGGATTAATTTTGTTAAGTGATTTACCACCTACCTTGGAATCCTGCCCTTAACTAGCTATTTTTGAATTACACTCATCTAGTTTAAATCTCTAGTTTAGGCTCTAGACCCTATCAAGTGCCATTTTTAACTAGCAGTAACATAGATGATACAGGAATCTAACAGAAAAAGAAAATCAACCTACAGATGTTTTTATATCTACAAATGTAATTTTGGCATATATGCATTTTTGTATCTGCATCCATGCTAAGAGCAAGCTCTTTTGCTTGCCTAGGGCTCCTGCCTGGGAGCTAACACGTGTAGCACTGAGAGTGAACAGGAGGAACAGGAGGTCCGTGTGCCGCTGCAGGGCTACACTCTTAGTGGGATCACAGAGATGTGGTGCAGTAGCTCAAACTGGAGTGCAGCAATGGCTGGATACAGGCCGTTTAGGAAGCGATAGTCTTCCTGTAGGAAGATGAGGAGAGGGTGTTGCTCTGAATCTGGAGAAGTGGCAGGAATGAATGGAGCTCCACTTAGGACAGACAGGGAGCTAACCGAAAGTTTGAGGGTCAAGATTAAAGGGCAGCCAAATACAGGAGATGTTGTGGGTGTTTGCTATGGTGTGCCTGGTCTAGAAGTCATTTTCAAACTACTGGAAGAAGAATCCTCATGTTCACTGCTCTTTATGAGGCTTGAGCCTCCCTGGTATCTGCTGAAAGGCAACACAGCTGGACACAGGCAATCCAAGAGGTTTCTGGCAAGCATCAACAAGAGCTCCTTGATACAGAACTCTGCTGACCCAATCCTTACAAGCAAGGAAGATCGGATCAGGAAAGAGAAAGTTTGGGGCAGTTAACAGTGAAGTTTGTTTATTTAAGTCACAAAGCAGCAAGTTTCAGGGATCCGATCACCTGCTTAAAGTTAGGTGCATGCTTAAAAGCTTTCCTGGATTAGGGCCACTATTGGCCATTAATATACACACTGGGAAAGAAACCCAAACATGCCAGAGAGGTTATAATGCGTCTGAAGAGCAAACTGTGTCTTCAACAGTGAACATACATAATTGTGCTCTGACTTGATGAAGCATACATAATTATAGTTTTTGCTTTAAACAATGTGCTATGTTTCATGTAAGCACCATAAATAGGAGGGCAAGCCAGACAAAGAATCATGTCATACCTTTTAATTGAGAGCAAGATTTAAGTTTAAAATCTCTTTGGATAACTCCAATCATGCCCCTTTATAAACTGCTGAGTCATTAAAGGACATCTTTCTCTCTAGCTCCCTAGGACATATAAATAAAACACCATGTGTGACTACTGAAAATACGCGAGACATTAACAAACTTTGCAGCCAGAATTATTAACTCCAAAATAACGGGGCTTTTATTCATCGGGATGCACATGTAATTTATTCCATGTAAAAATTGTTATCGCAAATATCAAACATGCCGTGGATAATAAATGACAGGGCAGCAATAAAACAAAAAGAGCTTTGTTTCGGGATACAAAGGCAAGTTGACCCTTTTAATTTATTTGTTTTTCTAAAGAAAAGAAATGCTCATTTAGCAGATTAAAGATTAAATAGGGAAGTTGAATGACAAAAATCCTGATGAAGATGGTACTTGTTAGAACTGCATGGAAAGATAACAAGTGATTATAACAGAATATGCAAACAGTCCAATAAAACACAAGTATGATCAAAGCTGTGAGAAAAGCAATTAAGCTGTTTTGACATTTGACTGATGTGCTGCATGTGTGTGTGGATTTAAGGCATTTAAACTACGGTCACAAAGAATCCTGTTTAGGTAGCATCTAGTAGCACAGTTTTATTTCAAAGTTGCCAAATAAAGCAAAATGGAAACTATTTCAAGAACTATAGTGTCAGTGGATTAATCAGATTTATTTTGCTATTCTCGTGAAATATGTGCATTTTATATTTCTATAGGAACAACACCTTAAAGTTACTGAATATTTGGAAGATTTATTGTAACACGGGGTGGAAAAGTAGCTCCAGAGCTCATGCAATTTCCTTTTGGAGAAACTTCTTTAGATAAATAGCTGAGCTATATAATGTGCAAACATATCAAGATAACTGGAAGCTTTCTTCTTTCCAGGTTACGAGGGGGAGGGGATGGGGTGGGAAGTTGTTGATTATCTAAATCCAAAACAAGGAATTGACCTAGAAGGCTTTTTCAAGTCTGATATAATTCAATAAAATAGTTTAATTCAGGTTACCATCAGACTGAAGTGTGTTAGACACTGGTTTGAGATGCAACGTTAATAAGAAGAACTGTAAGGTGGTAAGAAGGACACGGTTTTTATTTGTTGCAACAATTTTGATGCAAGATACTAATTGCAGAAGTCCAAGGGAGTTCTGGCATTGATTTCAATGAAAACAGGGTTTCATGCCCGTCATCTCTGCTCTCAAATGCTTGAATCCTTTTTAGTTTTATCGTTTTAAAGTTACTATGTGAGGTGTTTGTTGGGAAATATAAAATGGGAGTAAGTAAGAGCAAGACATGACTTTTTTCAGTGTTATCTTTGTAGTGTGAAAATACAAAGCAGGGTTTCAACTGCAGATACTTCCAGGGCAACTCTGGACAAAACATGCTATTCTCTAACCTTGTAAAGGCTCAGTTGAGACCCATTACACTGAAACCAGGACAGAAATACCTCTGTCACCCTGACTAAGAGGCAAGTAGGCATTGCATTAAAAAGAGGGAAGGGATGAATACAAGATCTCCTATATACACTGTCCTGGAAAGCTAGTGCTTTGAGACATGGGAAGATTACAAAAGTTCCCCCCTCAGAAAAGCCACCAAACCATCAGCCTATAAAATCCAGTGGCTCCTATTCTTGTTTGCTTGTTGGTTTTGAAGGAATGAAAAAGCAATGGAAAAATTCTTTGCTTTCTGCAAAGCAAATGGGAAAAGGCCAGAAGGAGGCTGATATCTTGTCTGTTCATCTCCAGCCTGCTGACTGCCCTCTGCTCTCACTGCTCCTTTGCACTTAGGAGTGGTGGAAAAAGGCAAACAGAAAAGTGATAAATCTCTCTCAGGTTGGTTTGTCCCGAGGCCATGCCAAAAAGAGACTGTGAAATGGGGCAATATAGGAAGGGGTATCCTTGCTTTAAGAAACTCCAGTTTTGAGTGAAGGCTTAAGGACAGTCCTTGAGCTAAGACAGTCAGGTAAGAGGAATATGTTTAGTACATCCAATTTAGTTAAGCATTTGCTGACAAATCTAAATCAAAAGCTTTACGATTCCAGTTAGAGACAGCTGAAGTCTCAGATCTTAAGAGTGGTAACTTGAGCACATAAAGAAGAGAGAAAGGTAGGAAAAAACTAGCCACAAGGAACCACCGATGCAAAAGAATTTCTATTCTATGCAGCCTCCTACAGACACCTAAAATACCCTATCACAAGCCTTGGAAATGGAGAGCTGTAGATACAAACGTGGACTTGACACTTTGGAAAGAAACCGCTGAATTAGCCTTAGAGAAAGCTGTCAGACTCTTCCAGCTCGTGAAGCCTAAAACACTATGAGGCCTGTTCTGCTGTCATTTATCGTGCATGCAGCTTGGGTTTGGGTGTCACGTACAGCATGAGTCACCCCGTCACTCCCAGTTTATGCAGAAATGAGCAAATCTCACACTATTTCTTGGCGAGACAGGGAGGAAGTTGCCTCCCAGAGGGGTCTTTTTCCCAAATGAACTAATTACAGCCATTCTTGCTTTGAAAGGTTTACATTCTTGCACCCAGTGCAAGTCATGTGCCATGCTTAACTCGGTGTACAACTGAGAGCACTGCAAAGAGAGCATTACAAGACAAACTCTGAGGTGATCATTTCTGGAATACACAGCCCTTCACACAGCCGGCTGCTGGAACCTGGATGAGTAGAACTCTCTTGCACTTCGCCCTTACAGGCCAGAGTTGTGTATTGCCATTAGCTGTCCTCCTCCCTGGGTAGTCTAGATGGGCAGCTGTCCACTTCTCTCTCATGCTGTCCCCTAAATCATTCATCCCATGACAGGTCCTCCTTCACATTCTCCTCTCACTTCAGTTTCCTACACTTCACATTTTCCTTTTGTGCTTGCCATGATCTTCAGCCTGCTTCTTCCTCTGCACATCCTCCAGCGTGTGTGTGCGTGTACATCCCTCCCCTCCAGAAGCATTTCCAAATTTCTTATGACATCCTGGCTAACTTGTCAAAACACTATTTCTACTTACTGCTTCTGACAGTACCCTAACAACTACATGTCCTCACAAGCCTGCCTGGACCCCCTGACGTGTGTAGCATGTTACCTCATTTCTCAACAGCAGTTCACCTCCATCCTTTTAGAAACAACAGTCTTGCCAATCGTAGACATTGAGCAATCCTCACAGTAGTTTGAGCTACAGAGATTTTCCAGAAAACAAACAAAAACCCACTGTAGACATATTTTTTTCTTTTTTTTTGAGCCTTTGTCTTGGCTTTTCAAACTTTCTCCAAAACACATAAGCATTAAGAATGTTGTTACCTTTAGTTAAACCATAAATTTTTAATTAAAAATTAAAATTACCTTTTTCTTCTGTTGGGACAGCACCTGAGTCCTCCCAACAGTGTTAGTACAACCACTAACAGTCACAACACTGTCGCTTGGCTTTGATTTCTTGCAGCGTGCTTTAACTTGTGGTTAATTTTTCTCTTGAGGTTTAGAGGAATAATCCTGTGCCTATGACTTCAACTATTTTCACTATAACAAAGAGTGGCCAACACTTTGGATTATGCTGCTTTGAAAGACCAAAAGTAGCAAGTTCTTTTAAAGAACTAATTAGTGACAACAACTAGAATAAAGAGCTGGGGTGGAGCTGCATGATATTTTTGGTCATCTTCAACACTACTGAAATAATTATTCTGGTACAAATCATATGCAACCATAAGTTATCCTACTGAAAAATATAGATAAATAATTCCTCCTAAGCATGTTTATGCTGCTTCCACATCCATTGCAAAGCTTGTTTGAAACACAAGCCAGTGAGAATTTAGCTATGCCTCTCTACATGGATTTCTTCAGAATGTTTTATTTCACGTAATTGGATACTTCCGAGACTTGTAGCAGTCACGTTGGAAGATACCCACAACAAAGATCAAATTTATTATGTTTCACTGCTAAATACTGGCAACATGCTGAGAAAAACATAATTACATTTACAATGTGATAATCCCTTTAGATGCTGTATCTATGGTGATACCCTGTTTAATAAAGTTGTGACAAGGGAAGAAATCTATTATTTTAATGAGCAAACTGATGAAGTATACTGCCCAACTTTCACCCTCCTGTCCTTGTTATGCAGCTCATGAAGGAATAATCATACCTGGGGCTGAAGGGATTGCTGTGTGTGCATCAGTCATGGGTCACTGCTAACCTAGGTCCTCAGTCTGTTCTCTTTAAAGTTAATGGTAAAACTTCCCCGCGTGTCATTGAGAGCAGATCCAGGCACCTTAAATTCACAGAAAACAGAAATGAAAGAGCAGTTAGATCGCACTGTTTGCTACTTGTAAGTTTTGGACTTGGAGAGGCAATGCTGAAAGTGAACCAGCTGAGGTTCAAACTGGAAGAGATCTATAAAAAGTTTCACTGAAACAGTGGGATGGATCTGCTCCTGCCAGAAACAAGTGTAGAAGAAAACACGGATCAGAATATAGGCAGAAATACAATTATTATTATTACAGAATTGGACTATATTAAAAAATGGGTCATTCTGTCCCTTTACATATCAGACAAAAAGAGGAAGAAGA
Organism: Chloroceryle amazona; assembly: GCA_027560015.1. Classification (NCBI taxonomy): domain Eukaryota; kingdom Metazoa; phylum Chordata; class Aves; order Coraciiformes; family Cerylidae; genus Chloroceryle; species Chloroceryle amazona. Next base: position 25,879 of record JANHFX010003900.1, read on the forward strand.
TGCCAGCGCTGCAGGTATTTCACCAGCACTCAGTTATTCCAGCATGTGAATTTGCCAAAAATCAAAGTACACTGAGCTGTCTTTGGTGGCACCACCAAAAACAGTGGAGGTGAAATACAGAGTGCTGCATCATCTATAGCAAGTGTAGGGACAAGCGTTTTGGATTCAAACTAGGGTGTTTTAAGGTAGAAACAAGGAGAACAGAGTCATCTGGTTATTTGAATTGACCACAGGTTGACTATGAACTGCTGATATGATGTAGCGATGGAAAGATACATTTGGATTCATTAATGTTTCCCTGAAAAAGGATTATGAAATTTATTACAAGAGCAGTCATGAGACTTCATGCAGAATATTTGTGTGCTGTTCTGGTTATATGAAGATAAAAGTAGAAAAACATGTTAGCAGAGGAATAGAAAGTAGAATGGAAAACAGCTTGACTTGCTTAGCCTAGGATTAAATAAGACTCAATAGGGAGTCTACAAGACTGCAATTGCTCGAGATCAGTAATAGCAAAGGAGAAGATCAGTCAAATGAAAAACAGTGTCAGCTCAGTACAGAGCAATGTCAAATAGGATAAAATGAGGCTCAAAATTAGAGGAAAAAAATATTCTGGATCACCAAACTTCTTGAGACATGAAGAGCAAAATGCCTCTCTACCATGAAGGTGGTGAGGTGAGCTTACAACAGACTGCCCTCAGGCTTGGAGATCTTTGCTAGTGACATGTTCCTAAAAGGGGCAAGTTTAAAGAGATCAGAGTTAATGAGCAATAAAAAATGCATGGAAAACAGAATTTTAAGGAAGCTACATAATGGAACTGAGACAATGTAATACACTTGCCCTTGACTTCAGCATCTCTTGATTTTAAACCCCCTAAAAGTGAAGTTTGGTTACAAATTTGGGTATACAGCTGAGCTTTTATAGTTTTGATGAAAGACAGCAATAAAGTAACTGAAAGAATATGAAAACCACATGGATGATGGTTTATCTGATGGACTGAAGGTAAATTCAGACAGTGAAACACATTTTTACTGGAGTTTAATAATGTTGTTTTGGAATACAGCTGAAATTCTTTGTAGTTCTAATTTTGTAACACTGCCCAGCTGGAATTTCCATTTCAAGTTATTATAATACACAGCTTTACAGGGGTATTTTAACTGTTCATTTTAGATGGTTTTCACACAGTGAAGTTTACTTGAATACCAGATATACTGTAAACACACTGAACATCTGGTAATTAAGTATAGTGCACAGTAATCTCTGTGAAGCCTGTATCTGTGGTGAAATCTTTTTAATAAATAGTTGATAATGGAATGAAGCTATTAAAAGAATTACAGCACACATGGCGAAGTGCAGCATTTATTAATTCTGTAGCATGAATAAAAGCTTTTAACTGTCCATTTTACCAAAAATCTTTAAGATAGAACTGTCCTGAAATGAGTGTCAGCATAGAAATAGCCCATTTGCAATAGAAAACAAAGCAAAGCAAAGCAAAACAAATAAAAAAGCAAACAAACAAAGCTCCATAATGCTAATGGACCATTTTCATAACTATTCAAATAGCCAGTGCAGTCGGTACAGTTCTCACACAGTTAATACCCCACTTTGTGATAGCATAACCTCCAAAGTCTTCTCTGATCTGGCCAGGACACCACTCACTTTACAAAATGGGAATGGAGGGTCATTTCTACTTTACCCCCTTGTAAGAAATACTTCACGATGAAGTAGTTCATCTACGTCATTTGGGGGGTTCATTTTCACCCTCAGCAGCAGCAGAGAAGTTTTCTTCTCCGAGCAGAGTGAGAACATGTCTGAATAAATGTAAGCACCAACTCTCCTTTAAGAATTACCTGATAGTCACCTACACTTTTATTTCAAGAAACATCCACCAGACCAAACAGTTAACAGAACCTTTTTGTTTATTATAGTAATAATAATCCTGACTTTTTTGGTTTTCTTAATAGCAACTTTTCCCCTCTTGCATTTATCAGTGATTCTTATTCTCAAATCAAGTAAACCAAAGCTAAGTTCAACATCCACCTTGAGCTACCAGGTTTGAAAAGCTGCATGTCTTCAGATTCCTAGGCAAAGCCTGTTTACACTGCCAGATATTTTTCAACCTCAGCTTTTCCAATGACCATTTAAGGCCACCTGTACTTTTTCCAGGAATGCTGGCACATTGTTTAAATCATCGGTATGACTCATTAGCTTATTCTGTATGTTAGCCTGTTAAGTTTCTCCACCTCACACTCCTCTACACTTCCTTTTTTTTTTTCCTTCCTTCAAGAAATTGATGTCAAGACAGCTCATGAAGCTGTTTGACAATTGTCAGGCAAAATGAGAATTCATGCTAGCATCAAATTGCAATGCCACACACCCCAAGCTATCCACATCTGCCATCACAGAACTGCTTCTGCAGCTCGTCACCTCCCTGCATACATCCTGCTCTCAGCTATGAATAGTTCCACCTCCGCTTTGCTTCATATAGCTCTGGACAGCAGACTGAATGCAGCCAGTGACAAAAATATTCTGCTATTGATGTTTATCAAGATACTGCCTCAAAACTGTTCCCCTCCTTAGATACATACAAGATCAAATGGAAGACTCCTTTATATCTATTTCTACTCTCCAGTTCTCTACCCACTCCCTCTCTGCAGTGTGTCCATAATTTGGTTTCACATTGTTATTCATACTTCATATTTGCTCCTTCTGTCTGTTAAGCCTTTGAGTCTCCTCAAATACCCTTCAAGGGTGCATCTTTATGGGTTTGTACCTGCCAGACATTCTCTGCATCCTCAGCTGAATAGGGGCCTTTGGACTCATGATTGCTCAGGCAAGGATCTTCCTGTCACTCCTGGAATAGGACTTGCTTGGCTCCTGGAATGGACAGGTCCTCTCTTCCTTAGCACTACAGGAATGGGCATCAGACTGTGGTTACTGGTGGTGGTGGCAGGGTAATAAGCAAAGACACAGCTCCTGCTCATCTTGCCTACCTCTTTTCTGCCTCACAAGCAGTTTGCAGAAGGGCTATTACAATGCCCTGCAGAAAGCAAGGCTGTGATCTGTCTCTGCTCCACATTTACCAACACAGTAAAGGAGGTAGGAAGAGGGTGCTTTCTATGGCTGTCAGCAGTGCACCTGCCACAGGGAAAGGTGTCTTTCTAAGCAAGTGACATCCCACCAGGACAGGAGAACATATGCTGATGCTTGCAGAAGTTCAGCAACCTTGTCTAGGTTGCATTCAGAAGAGTGTGTCCAGCAGGTTGAGGGAGGTTCTCCTCCCCCTCTGCTCTGCCACAGTGAGAACACATCTGGAGTATTGTGTCCAGGATCTGTTCCTATGTGACCTACCCTGGGTGACCCTGCTCTGGCAGGGGGGTTGGACTCAATGATCTCCAGAGGTCCTTTCCAACCCCCACCATTCCATGATTCTATGATCATTCCTTAAGTTAATTCCTAGCACTGTCATTCCCGCCAGGTTCATTCCCAAGTTCAAAAAAGCACTAGTCCAGCACTGCTCCTGAGGTGCCTTAGAGCTTGTTTCAATCCTAGATCAAGCAGCTTGAGTCTATATTTTGAATGCTGACAGCTCATAGAAAAAAAAAAGAAAAAAAGCTAGAATATAGGCCAAGATTTTTACAGCAGAACATCAAAATCAAGCATATTTTTCAAGCATACCAAATATTGACAACTTTTAATAAATTCAGCAGGTATTCATCAAATCTGATATAAAACATGGCAGCCCAAATTTACATATCTCAGTCCAAAAATACTGGTTTTAATTATCTTTGAGCCTACTTCAGGCCTTCCCTCCTTCCTACCCTCCAAAAGAAAACCCCTCTTTCATGTGGTGATCCATCCAGCTGTACCAACAAAGCACAAGTTGCCACAAACCTTGAGCTGTTTGACAAGCAATTTATACAGGGGAGAAAGACAGAAAGGAGGTCATTCAGGAGGACTTCAACCTTCACATTGATCTGACTGGGATTCTTACAGAACCGACGTACAGCGCTCCACTCTGTTCAGTATAACCTTGCCCAAGCTTGTGTCTGGCAAACATGTGTCTGGCAAACCATCTTGGAAGCTTACAGAAGGTGAAGCAGGTGTTAAGCTCTTAAAATGAACAAGAATTTTAGTAGCTGCATGAGAATAGCGTAACAAAAAGCTATTTCACCACCAGCTCCAGGGCTGTAATGGACTTTTTGGCACAAAAGATGTCATAGATGTTCTGTTCTGAGTTGGTTTTACTACTTGGCATGCTCCTTCTCCTTTAACTTTTAGAGGACAAAGCTTGAAAGAAAATAAAACCTATATCTATCCAGGGAATAATCTCAAAGTACTATTAATTGTTGGTGCCAACTTCCCTCTTTGATTTTTAAAGCTCAGTCATTACTCTTCTGAACAGAAGAAATGCTTTTTTTTTTTTTCCTTTTTCCTTTAGAATATTCTGATGAAGAAGAGCTATCATAAAAATCTGTATACTCTGGAGCTGAAGGGAGAAGGTTTCAGAAGGTTTCTTGACAGAAAAATGGACACTCATTTTCTGAAAATCTAGGGAAAAAAAATCTAGTATCTCCGGAGTGACTGACACCAAGTTTTGAAGACCATAAAAAAAATAAATACTAAAGGGCAACAGGATTTGGAGCGTTGCAAGAATTATTGAGTATATCAGAAAAATGCATGGTTCTGAGGCCTTAAAAATCTGATTTTTTTTTATCCATAAAAAGCCTCCCTGTTCCCTTGAGGACTGCTTAGGAACGCTGCATGTGCAGTATTGGAAACCTAGTAGGTGTCAAGGAAGAAATACTTTTTTTTTTTTAAACTTTTATTTTCTATTAAAACACTTTCCAGTGCCAGGATGATTAAGAGCTGTCACTTCCACCAAATGATGCTTCTACTATCATACTGGGGAGAAGGGTGGGGGATTTTGCTTCAGTTTGCTGTTTGGGCCTTTGGTCCACAGCTTACATAGCTGGTATGGCAATCCAATCAATTTCTGTTTGGAACCATGGATAAAGACTTAGACAACAGCACAGCAGAGGATGGATTTGTAAACTTACTAGTTCATGCTCCATTGATGGAAAACCTACCTCCTGAAAACAATGGAAGAAAAATAAAACTATGATGAGTCTTACATAAGGATATCATACAAATGATTATACTTTTTGCTTAAATTGAGAAGTGAATTATTAACTAACATAGACAAAGAGGTTCTTCACTAGCAAAGCTCTAAAGATCCCAGAGGGAAAAAAAAAAAAAAAAAAAAAAAAAAAAAGAGTCAAAATCCACTGTGAAGCCACCTTCTTTGAAAAGGAAAGGTGGTTTTCCACTTCTGGTCTTGCCAACAAAACCGACCAGAGAAGACAGATAGACGAATTTGTGGACACTCTGGGAGGTGCTCAGATTCTGTATCTATTCCAGGGAAAATCTCAGTTGTGAACCAGCGAGACTGGTGGAACTTGTACTGCCTGTAACACAAGTAAAGAGCTGAAGAGTAAGTTTAATTTTTGTCTTTCTACAGAAGGAATTTTTGCTGGTACATGAACACTGCTGACCAGAACAAGTCTGATGAATGAGAATTCACAGGCATTTTCCAGGTTGTAACTACGCAGCGAAGGCAAGGTCCATCTCTCTACCTACAGCCCTTAGATCTGACAATGAAGCAATTCTGGCTTTGGGTCTCCTTTTGTCAGATAAAAAACAATCCACAGCCTACATGACATAATGTATTTGTCTGCTATTCATGTTTTGGCAGTTCAGATTTGTTCCCAAAGTGTTGACACATCAACTCCGTTGCCAGATCAGATACTTGTTCACCATACTCCAACAATACACCAGGTCAGATATCTTGTCTTCCTACACCTAGCACCAACCTGGTTAAAAGCAAAAGGCAGCACATCCTTCACATTCTGCTCCCTGAGTACTGTGATAAGGTGTGATAAATGTGATAAGGTGCTCAGATCTGACACAGATTCACTTTGTGCTGTGCCTCACTATCAGACAACCAGGATGAAACCAGAGTGAATAGGGATGCAGGTCTTAAGGGACCCTTACAACCAGATCACCCAGTAACAACCCAACTGTTTGTGCTCTGAGCTCAAAAACCTTCAGCTGAACTAGGGCACATCCAGCAAGCCTTTATTCTGTGATGTTTTGCAGTCTGATGCTGTGCTACCAAATGAACTTTTGGGTAAAATAGCAAAAACTGACCTTAGTTTTCTGTGCCGTACACAGTAAAGCTGCCACCTGACACACCCAGTTCAGCAGATTTAACAGACTTAGGATATGGAGGTGTAATGTATTAAGAAAGGAGTTTGCTTTGATACAACCTAATTAAGTGTGTCTGAGACTGAGCAGTTTAGCTATATTGGCCATCTAATGCTGCTTAAACATCAAATCCTATGGATTTACGCTAATGCTAAAGCAGTGTAACTGCAGGTGCTGCCCACATAAACAGGAGTTGAGCCTTCCCAGCATTATTCCTTTACTTCAGAGGTAACATCCTACAGTACCACATTCCAGCTGCTGTACCATTCCCAAGGTGAGGGGAAGAAAAAAGTCTGCACTCTGAAGTGTTAGCCTATATCTGAAAAAAGCCCATTCATTATTTACAGTCTTCTTTTACCATGGCACTTCCACTCTGGAAGGTTTTTTCAAGGCATTTTCTTGCATGATTATTCATTAAAGCTTGTTGGGGAATGGAGATGTAGGTTTCCTTCTATGCTACCAGTTCTAGATTACATTATGTTGGCCTTCAGATTGACCGGGGTCTCCAAAGTCCTGAAAGAATTTAATTTCTCTAGGGATGCAGTCAATAAACACAATTCACTACCTGAATATTAAAATATATCTTAAAAGGACCTGAAGTAGCTTCCTTCCTACAGCAACCCAATCTCCCTTTGCATGTCAGAGATTGCAAACTGAAAGAGCTATAACCAGAGAGAACTTAAGCAGTTGTTATGCGGGTACCCACGTTGCAGGAGGGGTTTCAGGTGAAAGACATTCTGCTGTAATAAGGTTCTTTGCAACTCCTTTAGGAAAGACAGCTGTCATACGCTGTACTTCAGTATGTCCCTCTCATCTATTAAATTAAAACTTTAACACAGCTCCAGGATGTATGTGGATACAGAAATGTCAATAGCTACCTAACAGCACTGAAATAAGGAGAATGAGAGAAAAATCAGACACTAAGCACATAGCCCTAAATGAAATGCTACTTCAAATATCTTTCATAAAGAGGGGGTATGGGGTTTCTAATGTAAGAAATTCAGTGATGTTCTCTCTGAATCAGAAATGTTTTCCAAAGAGATAGATAGTGATCCAGGTTTTCATTTACTGTGAACCAGAGTTGTTCAGATGACTTCTAATCACACTTTTAATCCATTTGGGTTCTAACCTGGGAGTGATTTTTCTTTTCAGAGATGGCAAGTATTTATCATTTGTTAATTTTTCTGTAGCTGGGAAGAGGCTGCATGGAGAGGAACTGCAAAGGTAAGGCTGTATTCTTACCTAAACACCACACTATGCTGTGAAAAAAAGGTTTGATCTGGACTTGTGATACTCCACAAGTCACACGTCTCAAAGTACTATGAGCACAATCATCTTACCTTTACTCCCTTTCTGTCCTGAGGATGTTAGGTGTTTACGCTGAAATAAAATGGCAACAATATCCTAAACTAGGATCCTAATCTGCAATGTCCCGGGGCAGGGAAGGAACAAAAGGTGCTCTTTCAAAAGTTTGGGTTTTTTAAAAGCATGCAATTTAAGAAGATAATCTGAAAGTTTTAGTTTGTTTTAGTTTTAACTAAATGAAATCCAAATAATAAAGTAAATTAAATAAATTCAAGCAAATATGAAGTCACAGGGGTCAAACATGCAGAGGGTGGAGATGCATCAGGAGGAGGCATCTAAGATCACTGCATGAGGCAAGTGGGAAGGAGTCTGCCCCCGACTGTATGTATGGTACAAGACATAAGAGGAGAAGCTGTGTACTCTTACATCCCTCAGGAAGGAGCTAAGTAGGTTGTAACACATCAGTGGGATATTCCCCTCCTTTGTCAGGAGGGCAAAGTGCACGTATGACATTGATTACTTTGTCAGGTCTCAGACTTAGAAATGTGCCTCCAAAGCTTCTTTGAGCAAATAAAAATAAATAAAGTCGATGCCTTAGGGAAGTTTGGCATCTCAACTGATAGACAAACCACAATGGCAGAGCTGTACTCTGTGGGTCTATCCTTATTATAAAAAAATCAGAATGTATTAGTAAGGTCTTCCCTAGGCCACAGTAACAATCTCTTGTCAATTAACTGTGCTGTTACCAAACTGACTGGGAGATAAGGAAACCAGCTACATTGCACTGTTACCACATTTTTCTTCATGGGTCATATTAAGCAAGTTGAGAGAAGGAAAGTCTGAAAGAAAACTCCTTTCCCTTCTGGGAACAATGCAAAGAGTATAAAAAAGAAATAATAGCAGATGTTCTTTGTTCCCCTTCTAAATACCCTAGCCTGCTTTCATAATGAACACTTCCAAAAAGTAGAAGTGCATGACTTAAAAATGTCTCAAAGACACTGTCACATCATTCAAGTGGACTTTGGGGGTTTTGATCACATGCAAGAAAGAGTATGCACTAATTTTAAGCGGTATCTCACAATTCAAAACATCAAAAACATCAACAGAACTCTTCCTGTACTTACTTTTTAGTGGTCTGTGTACATCAAACCCACTATGCCTCCCACCTCCCACTGCAATAATACCTTAAGTCCTCAAATAAGGATTCCAGCTGAGATACTACTAGCTGGTGTACTACTGGCTGAAATATTTTAATAGCAAGGTACTAAGAATCCACTTTTAGTATTAAATACATACTTCTGCCCCCCTCAGCACCAAATGGCAAAATACAAGTTTGGAAGTATAGAGTAGGCAGCCTAAGTACAAAAAAAATTAAAAAAAGAAAAGAAAACATACTCAACCTGTTACTTGCCATTTGCCCTCAAAATAGCTATCATGTTGACAAAACCAACAAGAATACTTGAGTGCAGGAGCTACTCTGGTATCTCCCTGCATCTCAGAGTCTGTATTTTCACATGATTATAGCCACTTAATTGTTACATGATTTTGACCAAAACACCTCCTGATTCAGGGGCTCAGTTTCTCTGGACAGAAACACAGGGGAGAAGAGATCTTTATTTTTTTCCTCTCCCTCCCCCCTTTACTCCAAGCCCTAAGTTACACCTCCCAGGAGACCTTCTCAAAACTGATGAGGCCCTCTGAAGAAATTCAGCACCAAAGGCAAGATGAACTATCAGTAACGGAAGCTCCAGTTACAGACACAAATGTACTGCTTTGATTATTTATTACAATTCGCTTGCGGTCTCCTTGCAAGAACATTATGGAACTTTCACTTGCATATCCTTCACATCAAGAACATCAGGGAATTGCAACAGCAGCTGGTTTCCTGTAAGTTATATTGGGGTTTTGATACTCTTTGCATCTGTTTTCATAATTCCATTCCTTTCTCATTATTTCACCTGTGAAACAGGCTCTCCATCACATCCCCATACACTTCTTGAGCTCCTGCTGTTTGGGCTTAATATCACCACATCAATAGAGACGATCCACAAGAACATCTTACCAAAACATGTCTTTCCATGTATGATGCCTTCCTACAGCCACAGCAACTTTTTCTGCCGGTCAGTTATTGAGGCAGAGATGGGGTAATCACACACTGCACTGGGGCACTTCTGACAAGAGACTCTTTCAGCCCTTTCCCCCATCATAAGCCTACACCTGTATTTAAGTGATGTCTGGTCATTGTCTACCCATTGAGGAGATCAAGGCAGCAATTGCTGATGGTCCTCCCACCTGAACTGTAAATAAGAAATAAGCTGAAGATGATTAAACCTGCTCATTTTCACGTTCGCTTCAAACATCAGTAGCAGCAAGTCACAGGACTGATGAGTTTGCAGCTCCAGTTTTACAGAGGTTAGCCAGGGAAAGGCAAAATAGCTCCCCTCACCCAGCTACCCCTCTGCTTGGCTAGAGCTAACATTATGCACAGTCCTTACGAGCTTTAGCCTGCCACCCTATCCCATATAGTGCAGATGAACCATGCGGCACGGGGATAGCACGGTAACACCCAGTTAGTATCTTGCTCTCTACTCCTTGCTTGCAAGATCTTTGTCTCCTGGGTGGCCTTTCTGCTAATAATTCAAAGTGACTTTTGATAAGGCTGCATTTAAGTAGGACACATGGCTAAGTGATACAAGATGACAGGCCATGAATTATTGGGTGATTATCACATGCCTCAGGTGGCAGCAAGAGGCTAAAGTGCAAGTGACTTCAACCACCCAGCAAGTACAGTAATCCCTCTGCCATGCAGTTTGGAACTGCATCCTGATGGCAACATCAGGGAAATAAATCAGCCATCTGCATTTAATGGGCATTATGGGAACAAACACTATTGTTACCAAGTTCCTTCAGAGACTATCCATAAATCTGAGAAGATGTTGAATGATGCCCTTTTTTTGTTGTGCCTTTCCACAAACTGTGATTGTGTACCGACACAATTAACAAGAAACACTCGTCCCTGCAAGAAAGAAACAAGTACTACTGCTCCAAAACACAAGACACCTCCAAAACAGGGCCTGCTCTCCTTAGCAACAGAACTCATGAAAACCTAGGTGTTCATCCAAGCACCCAGCCACAGCAAGGCCCCTGGGGGACAAGCCAACTACTGAGGGTGACCCCAGTGCAGGCCATGCAATGCCCTCACCCCTCAGGCTGTGAGCAGGGGTGGGACAGTGGCAGTGCCCATATCCACTGGTGAAAAAGTTTCTCCTTATGTTTCTGCAGAACCTCTTATGCTCCAGCTTGCACCCATTGCCCCTTGTCCTATCACTGGACATCACTGAGCAGAGCCTGGCTCCATCCTCCTGACACCTGCTCTTTATGTATTTATAAACATTAATGAGGTCCCCCCTCAGTCTCCTCTTCTCCAAGCTAAAGAGCCCCAGCTCCCTCAGCCTTTCCTCAGCAGGGAGATGCTCCACTCCCTAATCATCTTTGTGGCTCTGCGCTGGACTCTTTGAAGCAGTTCCCCGTCCGTCTTGAACTGAGGGGCCCAGAACTGAACACAATCCACTCCCAGAGCCCCCTGTATACCACCACAGTCCCCAAAAAGATCAGACTAAAAAGACTCTGTGCAGTCCCTGCAGCAGAGAGTTTTGAGAACAGCTGCAACACTTCCTTACTGTGAATGAATTCATAACTCTAAACCTTTTTGATTCTATTCTGTACTGAGATTTCTTCCATTTCATTCCAGCCGGTTGTGCTGGGCTCAGTTTCCTATCTTTGTAAAGGCCGACTCAAAGCTGACTTCCCTTATTGTCTGCTGGAAGCTCAGTTAATTACCCATTAGGAAGGCTATCCTCCTGAAGACATGGTATTAATATTGTTTAAAGTGTGGCCGAAGTCACCCCCTATTGCAGGATACCTGTATCGTGGGACAAAAGTCCAGCTAGTCTCTGCGTAGGCACCCTGCCATCTGAACAGATGGATGTGAGTGTGGGCACTCGAGAGTCATCCACATACATGTTCAGGGTAGACACTTGGAGCAACATAAATAATGGGAATTGTCCAAATATCCCCTTATCCCGAGTTCCTAAACTGAGCTTTGTGCATGAGTGTGTATTTAGGGAATCTACATAAATGGAATCAGACCAACAAAGAGTGACTAAGATGTATAAAACATGTATAAAACCTAACCTCTGTGTCTCATACCTACAAACACACCCTTAGCAATGAGAAATAGCAAAAAACTTCTCCAGGAGGCAGAACTATTTTCTTTTCAATCACTATCTTGGCTGTGTTTGCAATGATGTGGGTGCTGGTCCATGCCTGTGCTACCCAGTGTTTAGGAAGGCGTGAAGAGTTTGTCCTTCCAGGAAAACAGGAGATCAGGGGAAAGCAAAGGCTGCTTTTCATATCCTGATCCCTCAAATGGCACAGTGTTAAACTCAGAAAAGTATTTTTATCTTCAGGGAAGATTCTGTCACTGCTTTGAGGTGAAAAGAGCTTTCTGTTCAAGGGAATCACTGAAGTCCTGTAGGACTTTCACTTCTGGTCCTGCTAATTGTAGTTATCGGATTGCTGATCATTCAAGTCACATTTCAGTAGCTCTCCTGAAAGGTAAGTTAAAGAAATAGCTTTGGTACGACAGACAGGCATCCAGGGATGTGTCAATAAGACCTATTAGAAGATAGGGGTGGATGGGGCTCCGCTACCTTTCTCCACCATGAGACCTCTTGGTGGGATCATGCAGTAGCATGTATCCTTGAGTTCCTTCCTCGCCTTTATTCAGCACCATACACAAACCCGGATCTACACTTTGGCTAAGCAAACACATACAGGAAATAAACTTCCACCTGCACTGGGGCCTGTGGAATTTTCCAGGAAACCTGGCCAGGGTTTTATGTTTCTAACAAAACCGAAACAGTTCTAAATCCAGCTCCAAGCTTCATTGCAAGTATTTCTCACAGCCCTCTGTAGCAGGAATAATTACTGTCCTTATTTATCAGGTAGATTATACAAATCCCCTAGTAAGTAAATTGTAGGATTAAGAGAAAGGTTAATGTGCTAGATTAAACTGACACATTTATTTACTTCCTCCCAGAAGGAAAGACTAAAAGGACGGTGACCTATCAAGTGTATTAATTCACCATTTAACCCTGCCTCAGCTCCAGTGATTATCTCTGCAAGTGCCAAGTCTCAGCCTAGCAGATCCCAGTGCAATACTTCATACACAGAAGTTCTGGTGTCTCCAGTATTTTATCTATCGGCTCCCATTTTTTCAGCTGGTAACAGTGGTACTTTGAGGTGCCTTCTCTCTAGAGTTTCAAAGGGCTCACTCTGAATTCCACCTGCATTCACCCCAAAGAGCCTCATTTTACAAGAGTTCACTGTGATGCAGAGATTATCTGGATGAAGTGGACAATATGTGCATATTCAGAGTCACTGGGTTCTTGGGGAGTCCCTTAGAGTGATTTTTCCTATTGTAAAAGACACAATCCAGGCTATGACAATATTCCAAACTGAACATACTTCAGAACGAAGAGGCATTCTGGGTCTCCTGCTACTTTCTGATACTGACACTGGCATTGTGGTCATGTTGCCTGGGGGTTGATGCTGCAGGTGGGGATGGTAATGAAAGGACAGATAGGGATCTTACTGCCTGGTAGCTCTGTAACATCAGAGCATGAATGCCTGAATAGGGGCTGGGCTCCTTTGCTTTTCAGGTGAGTATTCTTCCCCTCTGCTTTCGTATACTTCATTCTCTACCAGTAACTAAATTGCATCCCATAGCCCTGCCTGAGCACAAGTGTCATCATGAGTAGCACTTACTGCCCAGACTTGCCCAAGCAGACAGTTTTCTGCAAATTAATGCTAGAGATTTTATGGAACTACTGAAGAGCAGACTTCTTGCAGTATGTTGTGTGTGCATCACCTAACTAGCCTCTGAAAGGGGAAGAAAAGATACCAAAAGGAGAAGCAACTTTCCTATAATCACAAACAAGGGATGAGTCAAAACCGGGGCTCTGGTCTCCAGAAAACCAACCTCCAGTGCCTGAACTCCTAGTCCTAGTGCGGAGAGCTCCTCAAGCACGAGATGTGGTTAACACGTTGGAATAGGCAACACTGCTGGACACAGGCATGTCTTTCCTCACCCCAGCCATAGTGTCATGCCTTCTCCACTCTGGTTGCCCTCCCAGGGTATGTTGGAAAAGCCATCTAGGTGCAAATGCCACCAAGGTTTGCACAGTAGATTGGGAGCAGAGCTGAGATTTACCTCAAACCCAGTGACATGACCATCTGTCAGCTCTCCCTCCTTCAAATAAAAGCTTCATCCCCACATGCTGGCCCTGACAGGTTTCTATATTTATCCATTCTTATTTTAGGAGGCCTGCAGGACAAACATATAGATTACAGATGTGGTGCTCCTCGTTTTATCTTAGATTTCCAATAGGGATAGTTGTTTTGGGACAGAATCCCAGCCGACAGTCATTTGCTGTTCGCCCGCCAAAGGCGAGTGCAAGAATTGCCAATGCTCTGCTTGACTTAGATTGAACAGTTCACAGCCTCTGAGGAAGGGGAGGAAAATTCCATCGTGAAATAGCTGATTAAAAGTGCTGTATCCCACAGCGACAGTAAAGAATGTTTGCTAATACTAATGCAGCTTTCAGAAACTTTCAAAATGTGTTTCTTCTTAGGAGGGCCCACATTAAACCCCTCCATCAGTTCAAAACTGCAGTGAGTTCTGGATAGAAAACCAATTCTGATTTCACAGCTGATGCAAGTTTTGCAAAAGGTGACTGGTTACAGAGAGGAGGAGGAGGAGGAGAAGGAGGAACTAATTCCAGTAATTTATCTACCTTCTCTTCCTTATGTATGGAGCAAGGCATAGCTGTGAAGTTCCATCCTGTCCCCCTGTCACCGGTGGGATTTTGCTTGTGTCAGAAACAGATATACAAGAGGAAAGGACCCTGGGAAATGCAGAACTTCAGTCAGAAAAAATCACTTGTAAGCAAAATTTTCATTGTATAATATGTTGATCACTAGCATATGCACAAAACTCCTCTCCGTTGATATGCAGTTCTTTACAGATAATATGTTATGTAGTGATGCTCAGAAAAAAAAGAAGAACCAGAATGGCAGTATCTGTCAGGGAACCGGATAATTTTCAAGGTCCATTATAAACTTCTTTCCCTCAAAGGATGCTAAAAAAGGAAATTCTATCCAGAGATTTTGATCTTACAGAATGGTCTTAGTTTTGAGGGGTTAAATAGTCACAGCATTTTTATGTGCTTACATTTGATAACTCTCAGAAGAGAAACATATTTAGTGCTTGAAATGTAAGTTAACACTGGACATTTTAAACATATGACATTTATCAGAAAGAACATTAATGAGCATTATTAGCACCAGCTACAAGTATCCACCATGAAGAAATGGCTGAGTTAAATGGTAGACCTTATTGAAAACCCATTTTAGTGGCCACCTTTCCACTAATTCAGCAGGCTTTGGGTCAAGCCTTCTTTTATGAAAAAGGTATTTAATTTAATAGTGAGAGGAAGGACTGAAAAGCCAGGCACCAACACTTCCTTTGCCTTCTTATGACAGGCAAGGTTACTCAGTGTAATAGCAACTGAGATTTGGAACATCTTAACCAATGTAAACTGGACATCAGCTGTAGAAAAACGTCTTTGGTACAAGATCAAACTTCAAATGGTGAACAAGGGATTATTCCATCTTCCACTAAAACCAGATAAAAAAAATCTCTGTGCTTTAGCTAGCACTAGCTGTTCTTTCTCTGTTAAAAGCAATGGAAACTTTGCTACTGACTTCAGTTAGGGGAGACCTAAAGCTGTGTGGCTTGGTATCGTTCTACAGAGAGGCATTTCAAAAAGAAACAAGGATCAGATGGCTCCATGAGTTACATCTGGGTTTGAAAGGGCAACACTATGTGGAGTGCAGAAGGATGAGTGTTTCAGGTTTTTTGATACAGAAATCCCAAGTGCATGCCTAATTTAGCACTTAACTTTCCTGTGATTTAGATTGATATCAGTGAAGATAAATCATTTTTCTTTGACCTGATGGGCTGTAAAAGATAGATCAGATATTGATTTTTTTTTCCCCCCACTAACAAGACATGGCCAGTCAGCTATCACATTAGTCAGCTTACTTCTATATTGCATCCTTCTATAGTACGACTTAAGAAAGTAGATTTAAATTTCCCAGTACCCCCGAAAAGCAGGAAAATCAAATGATAGATTGGGCCCAAGTGGCCTATCAATTTATATTTGAACACATGGCCACACCATAACCAGAGAATCATGGTAGCAAGAGTCATCTGCAATCTGTCACAGATTAATTTTGTATGAGAGGAGATCTGTGATCAAAGGCTGCAGAATTCACCCCCCCTTAGCCCATCACCTCCAGGGATCTGGCACAGCTGGGCCAGACCACATCCCTCCACAAAACTGGGGTGGCAGGAGCTGGGAAAAGGAGACAAATCTGTCCATAACAAATGGGAAAACCCAAACAGGAATGGCCTATACAGAACTGTTTTTAAATAAATAGGAAAGACAGACAGATGGTTTGTGAGATGGATGATATTTTAATTTAAAGCTCGTCTTTCAAATTCAGCCCATGCTCTTGGTGGTCGAAACTTGTTACCAGGGTTTCTCTTTTACATTTAGGCTACTTCTCAATAACTAGGTGGCCGATGAGATGATGATTGCTGCCTTTCATCAGTACTACAGTATCAAAATAGGAATAGCGACAAATACTCTCAGAAGATACCAGTCTGATTGGGATAACCTACCCAGAAGCTCCCACTAAGTTCAAAAGTAACGCTGCATGCCAAGGAAGGGGAAGGATTTGGCCCTTGGCTGTTCTTGATAAACAGGCTGAGTAATTCACAGTTTCACTCTCTCATTCTTAACTAGTACAGATATTGATCTGGAAGGAAGGATGAAAATTCTGTCTTCCATTGACAGCAAATAACAAAAATGGACACAACTAATTGGCATGTTCTCGCTCCACAGTGCTTTCTATGTCTGGTGTAAACACTTTCATATCTTCTGACAATTCTGGACTGATGTTTCATGTTCTTGTAAAGTGGCAAGTTATATTAGATCAGTAATCTCATGTAATACAGTACAAGACACTGCCACTGGATAAATACAGTATAGAAATATTTTCAGTTGTTCTTTTTCCGCCTCTCAACTTTCTCAAATATAACTTGTGCCAAGACATTGTAAGGTGGAAAGGAGAGTAAGAACAACAATTATGCAAAAAGGCTAAGAAACTTTAATGACTTGTGAACACATAATTAGGGATTTGCAGCCCACACGAGAAATTTTGCATGTTGAATTACCACACGACTCAAAGTATGTATTTTAATTGCTGGGTGAAGTTCATACATGTAAGCCAAACTGCTGAAAGAGCAGCTGCAGTAGTGTTACCATAATGATCCTGTTATTGAAATAGGCTTTTGTAGCAAAAATCCCAACCAACCAACCAACCAGAACAACTGATGTTCTGTTTTACCTTCTCAGCATTAGCTTCTCATTATCACACTTGTGGTTTTAACATTTTAAAACTGCGTGTATTTCCTATACATTCATAGCCACTGTGTAGGGATGGTGCTGTAGAAAAGCTGCCTCCTCACTGATACTGTCATGAGCCAGGCATGCAGTTGCCGTTCGGGGGAGCCTCAGTGAATCAGAGGATCTGACCCTGTTTCAAAAAGTAATTCAGTTTGGAAGGGACCTCAGTCCAACCTCCTGCTCAGTGCAGGGACAACTATGAGGTCAGACCACATTGCTCAGGGCTTCACCCAGCTGGAGCCTGTGCAGCCTCTCTGTCCAGGGTCTTTCATTGCTTAACTTGCCTCTTGGTGAAAAAGTGGGGAGTTTATATCCAGCATGAACATCTCTTGTTTCAGCTTACATCCCTTGTCTCTCATCCTTTTATGACTTTGAATAGCCTGGCTCCATCTTCTTGATAACTTCCTGGTGGGTAGTGGAAGGCCCTAGGCTCCCCCTGAAGCTGTCTCTTCTCAAGGCTTATTCAGTCCAGTTCCCTCAGCCTCTCCTCACCAGATAAGTGTTCTAACTCCAGTCAATCCTGGTGGTCCTCCACTGAACTCGCTTCCTTGTATTGATGCTTTTCTTGTTTCAAGAGGGGTGGGCAAAACAGTATTATAACTACAGCCTAGCAAATGCTCAGTAAAGAAGGATGGTGACTTCCCTCAACCTACCGAGTGTGGTGCCGTTAACACAGCCAAGGATGCCATTAGCCGACATCACTGCCAGAGCACAGAGCTGACTCACATGCAGCTTGCCATCTTCCAAGACCCCCCAGGACTTCTCCTGCAGAGCTGCTCCTCAGCCTGCATCACTGCAGGAGCGGTCTTCCCTCCTAAGCATGGGAAGTTGCATTTATTCCTGTATAATTTTGTAGGGTTACTGTTGACCCATTCCTCCATCCAGGGCTGAATGGCAGCCCTGCCCTCAGGTGTGTCAATTGCTCCCTCCAATTTGATGTCATCTGCAAACTTCATAAACAGACACTCCTCACTTCCTCCATGTCACTGCTAAACAGCTTTGGTCCCAGAAAAGACCCTTATGGTCCTCCCCTTGTCACTGGCCTCCTGCTAGAGTACCACCCATTAATCACTACCCTCTGAGCCTGACCATCCAAACACTTTTTTATGCATATATTTTCCCCCATGCAGACCATAAAGTCCTAACTTGGGTACAACAACATTGTGGAAGACGATGTTGAAAGGCCTTGCTAAAGTGACATCAGTGTTCTCCTCCACACATCCACTGATTTTATCTTTGAAGTCAAGGAGACCAGTCAGGTATGATTTACCTGTTTGGTACTGTCTCTTCTCTGCTATTTTCAAACAGAAAGGTAATTTAGCATGCTTACCATCAAGAACAACTTCATATCACCTCACAAAGCTGTACTTTTAACATCAAATGCTATGATTTAGAAGTAAAATACACCTCAGAGCTCTAGAGAGGGCCACCAGCAGTGAAGCAATGACTGATACCTGTAAGAAAGACCATGGCCTCAGCATACTTAAGAACCAAGTTGCTGTGGAAATCAGTAGCTCTGTCCAGACTAATAAATTTAGTGCCCAGGCTGTTCATGTGCCCTGGGATGGGCCTGACTGCACCATTAACACATTTACTGGTATTGCTTGGCCTGGGCCAATTAAAATGCTTCCAAATAATTCCTGGCCACAATTTGGCAGCTGAAACCTCCCAGGGACTTCTCCAAACAGGCAATTTGCACGCAAACACCCTGTTTTAGGGACCAGGAGTTTACTAACATAAGTGTGGGCTGTTCAGGCTAGCTGGCCCCTGAGACCAGGATGCTCCCAGACACATTTACTTAACTGTTATATGTTGAACCCCTGCAAGATTATTTTTCCCCAGTCAACTGGTTCACACGTGACTCCATCTGATCAATGTGTGCCTCTCAGTTTAAAAAGTAAAAATTGGTTGACTAATATACCAGTATTTTTTATGAAGGCTTAAGCTAACACAACCAAACCACTTTTTATCCTGTGTGTATTAGTAAGGGTGAAAAGTACCCCACAGATAATTTTCAAAGCTGTACAGCAGCTGATGTGATACAGAAAGTATCACAAGCATGAATAAGTGCCACCATGTATCATTTCTATCCTTATCAGTATCACTAAACTGATGACACCCAGGTCCATTCAGAGGGTTAAATTCCTCCCCACAGCACTAGAAAGTGTGAAATAACAGGGTGAGATTAATTAATTACTTTTAAGTGACTTTCTCCAGTCATACTGGGGTGATTTTTCAGAGGCACAAGAGACATGCAGCTCCCGTTAAGGATCAATGGCAATTAGTCATCCATCCCCACACAGTGACCTGCAAGCTCCAGAAAGGGGGATCCTGTGTCCATGATAAGATGAAACTGCAAGTGGATGCATCTAACACAGGGCTTGGCAGGTTGCCCACCTCTAGGTGCATTTGTGATTACATCTTCACTGATTCTTGTGCCTGACTGGGACCCAGTCATACCCACTGACATTCCTAGTATCTTCAGAAGGTAAGTGCTCCTCCCCAGGAGGCAGAGGAGCAGGGAACAGCTTAGAGACAAAAATCTACCTTTAGGAATAACAGAAGCATAATATCCAAGCTGGTGAGAGAAAGCCACAATGAGCTCAAAGATTTTGTATTGGATTAGTTTTGTTGATAACTGAGCAGTTCCACAGATGTGCTAAACCACGAATCACATAAACATGCAAGGAAGATATTTTGTCAGTAAACTTTATGTAAATGTAGCACAAATATGAAAACATCCGTAATAGGATAAAGCTTAAATGAAAACATGGTCAGTGCCCTGTGGGCAAAACAGCTGTACAAGACTTTTTGTAGTTTTAATTTACACCAAGTAAACTTCTCTTTTGACAAGACCAGTGAAATCTCTTCTGTATCAAGACATGAGGAAGAGGAAGGTATTACAAGCCTTCATCCACAAGTTGGTGTGCCACCAGAGGCTGTGCAGTGAAATTGTGAGGTGCAGAGATCCTCTTCCCACCCAGGAGAGGACTATCGAGGGCAACAGGAGAACCCAGCTGTGCCCACAGAGACACTGCATCCTGCGGGAAGGAGCCAGATCATTGTGCTTATTTTTCCTCTCACTGTTCACTTTCTCTGGTGGCTCACCCTACAAAAGCAATCGAGATTGCAATAAAAAGTGTCAGGGCACTTCACTCCAGTGTAGATATGATGCAGGCCTACAAATTGGACTAGGCTGTTATCAGTCAAACCCAGATCTCCCAAGTACATAACACTTCTGCCTGCATTCAAGAACTCCAAATCTGTCTGCCTGTCTCTCATCAGCTTACAATGACAACTCACTGATTACGTTATTGAAACATGGGAGGGTTCCATCAGTTCATGAACAACAGCAACTGACTACAAAGACATTTTCCATCGTGGTTTTCTTTTGCAACAAATCAATCAGGTTTGCATTATGATGCCTGCTTCCATGACAGAAAGTTCAGACTGGAAAGTGTCTGTCCTCCGGGTTTTTAATCAGCCTCCTTGTGATCCCAGATGTGCCAGGACAGCTGTTTTTGCAGCCTTCATGATGGACAAAATCATAGAATGGCTTAGGCTGGAAAGGACCTCAGAGATCATCTAATCCAACCTCTCCACCATGGGCAGGGACACCTCTCAACTAGACCAGGTTGCTCAAAGCCTCATCCAACCTGGCTTTGAACACCTCCAGGGAAGGGGCATCCACAGCCCCTCTGGGCAATCTATTCCAGAGTCTCACCATCCTCCTACTGAAGAACTTTTTCCTAAGATCCAATCTAAACCTGTTTTCCTTCAGTTTAAAATCATTTCCCCTCATCCTATCATTGGACATTCTTGTGAAGAGTCCCTGTCCACCCTCCCTGTAGAATCCCTTCAGGTACTGGAAGGCAGTTATAAGGTCCCCCTGGAGTCTTCTCCAGTCTGACCAATCCCAGCTCTCTCAGCCTCTCTTTGTAGCAGAGGTGCTCCAGCCCCTGGATAAGCTTGTGGCCCTCCTCTGGACTCGTTCCAACAGATCTATGTCCCTCTCATGGCGGGGACACCAGAACTGGATGCAGTATTCGAGGTGGGGTCTCACAAGAGCAGAGTAAAGGG
Organism: Chloroceryle amazona; assembly: GCA_027560015.1. NCBI lineage: Eukaryota > Metazoa > Chordata > Aves > Coraciiformes > Cerylidae > Chloroceryle > Chloroceryle amazona. The sequence goes on from JANHFX010003900.1 coordinate 47,128, forward strand.
GGAGAATCACTTCTCTTGATCTGCTGGCCACACTCGATGCATGCTAGGATGCAGTTGACCTTCTGAGGTACGTGAGCACACTGACAGCTCATGCTGAGCTTCTTAACAATCAGCACCCCCAAGTCCTTCTCATAACCCACTGTATGCAGTCTATAATTGTTCCTGGGATTGGCCCAGTCCAGATGCAGGACCTTGCCCTTTGACTTGAACCTCACACAGTTTGCATTGGCCTCTTTCACAAGCCTGTCAAGGTCCCTCTGGATGGCAGAGCGAGTCCACCACACCACACAACTTGGTGTCATCGACAAACTTGCTGAGGGTGCACTCAATACCACTGTCCATGTCACTGACAAAGATGTTGAACAGCACTGGACCCAGAACAGACCCCTGAGGATCTGAGGTGTTCAATCACATGTGTTGAGGGAGGACTGAGCCTTCTCTTGAGCTAAGCCCTGTCAGAAAAGCTTTTGAGTCTGGGAAAGATGCTGATTTTATACTAAGGCAAAAGGGTTCCTGTGAAGATAGCAGTGGTTGCATCTATTCTCAGGGAACTAAGCACTCTCTGGGGTCTGACACTCCCAGGTTGCAGCTCTCCTTCAGTGGAAGGCTGCAGAATGAAGCACAAAGGGAAAGTTTCCTGTGTCCAGTTCATTAAAAAAAATAAAATAAAAATTATTCTCTCTCTGTGTTAATCGTGGTACAGCTTTTATCCAGTTATGCAAAAACCCAGAAGAGGAGCAGGATGCTGAGCAGTTCCAGTAGATTCATACATCTGGCTGCTCAAAGCACACTGACTACTCTGCATTGGCAAAGCACAAGGAAAAAAAAAAAACAAGCCTGGGAAAGAGCATCTGCTTCTATTCCTCAAGTTTTGTCATAACAGCATTTTAAATGACCTTTGTGAGTTTTAAAATTTGCATATATGTATATACATTTGCTTGTTTGAAAACGTATATAGAAAAATGAGGCAGAAGCATCTTTGTCCTTCCCTCAGCTACAAAGGGAGCTTAGATAGTGAGATCATCTGTCAACATCTAGCCCATAAATATTTAAATATGGACAGATGAGAGTGTCATTGATTATCTGGTTCCTTTATTCTGTAGATTGAAGACTAGATGAACTGTGGTTTACTAGAAGAAACACCAGCCCAGGCAGTAAGCTGGCAGTTGCATCCAGTCAATGGAGAGCTGGAAAACTCTTCGGGGATAGAAGTTGTCAAATTGCCTTAAGAGGCCCAGTCAGCAAGGGAGTTAGGAGTTGGTCTTGTTGGATACAGTATCCTCCCCTTTCTGTCCACTGTTGTACTGGGCTTCCACCCTCATATAGGCTGCACAAGTTCTTTGTGTGCTTTGAGTTCTCTCAATTTTTAAAACTGTTGAAAAAATGGCAATTAACTAAAAAAGAAGAGCGCACTCTAAAGCTCATGGAAGTCATTGTGCGGATAGCAGTGATTTCAGAGGGCTCTGGATCAAGCCTTGTGTCTTTAATTCTGTCTGAAGTGAGAACATAAATCTGAAATGCTTTACCAAAACAAACAAACAAACACCACCAAAACCAACCAACCAACGCAATGCAACACAACATCCCACACCAATGTTACAAAACTTCTAACACACGCCTGCTCAAGAGCTTAGTGGGACAAAATTGACAACTTCTATCCCCAAAGGAGATAAAACTGAACAGAAACTCCTTGTGGAAGACTTTCCAACTATTTATTAAAAGCATACAGAGCTGATATAATATTATTTTCTGCTCCAATTCATTGTTCCTCCAGAATACCACACTTTTTAGTTGTGTCAATGCATTTTCCAGGACTGGCCTTTTCCTCTGTTGTTTCTTATGGCAGTATCTTTTGGGGGTCTATCTCCTTTATGGTACAGCACTATGTGGCCACCCTCGGGAACATCAGCTCTTGTAAACTGCATTGGCAAATGACATAAGCCTTCATGGAGTTTAAATTATTTGGACACATCAAGAGCAACGTGCAGGAGAATTCTATGGAGCAAAATGAGGCTGGATGCCAGGTTCGTGTTATGCTTGTAGTGTCAGTATTTGCTGGCTCCAGGTGATTTCTCAGTACTAGGACTATAAATAAATTGGCAGTATATCCATGATCTCTTGGAGTTTTATGGTGGCATCATCCACATATACACCCACAGACCGAAATGGGGAAATAAAACTATTTGGACGACATCTGCAAAGGTAGCAACTTAAATGTTTTTTGCTCATTCTCTATTTGACCATTTGGAATAAAATGCCCAAGGACAAAGAAATTGGAAGTATCATCCATAGAGAGATACGTACAGAACCCCTAACTATAAAACAATCCAGTTTTCCTTTTACAAGTATATGCTTTCACATCCCCTCCACCATAATGAACTCAGTCTATATAATAGTTTTTATCACATCAAAAAAAAAACATTTTTAAACACCGAATAAAAAATATATATATAAAAAGTGGTGTCAACTAAAAGAGTTGTTCTGGACACCACAGAAAAAGCAATTTTTCTGTTAGTACTCCCCCCACATTCCCCCTCCACACCCCAAACCTGCGGTTGGATCACTTTATGTTGAAATGTGGTGTCGCCTATAAAGCACAAACACAGAGCAAGGAAAGGTGAAGAAAAAAGGGAGCAAGGAACTGTCTGAAGGGAGGGACAGCATAAAAACATTGGCTTTGCAGCTTAAAGATGTAGCAACGGGTTTTGCTGTAGCAAGCCCAAGGTCCAGGGAGACTTGCAATACTTGAAGGTATGTGGGGGCTGGTGGTGATCACTTCTCACTTTTGTGTTCCTGAAAAAGGATACAGCACACGAGCTATGCTACAAAGCTGAGGTTGTTGATGAAGGTGTCATGATTTGGTATAAATATGCTAAATAAGTAATTATTGAATAAGTATTTGGTTTATTTTATTAATTATATTTATTAGTATCATTAAATATTTCAGTATTTCCAGTCCTAAGAGCCTAGAGAAATCACAGGCTTTTTGAAAAGGAAAAATTATATTAGTAACTTTGAAATTACTTTGAAAAAAGGAGAAAGTTTGGGGATTTTTTTTTGTTGCCTTTTACAGATGACAGATTTCATAAACCAAATTTTCTTCTATAATAAGAATGGTTGAGTGATTAAATCTGCAATTCTGCTTTCGAAACAAGGTTTCTTTCACAGGAGATGCAAAAGAAAAATTAAGTGTTAAGACCACCAGGACCAACAACATGGAGTATTTTTGGTTGTTTTTTTCAGGTGTTAATTGTAGGGTTTTCTTTTTTTATTGTATATCCTTTTTGGCCAACTGTGATGTCTATCCTCTAAAATGTTCTCCAAATGGACATCATAGTTTCTGCCTTTCTATATTCTTAACCAGACGACTGATCTTGCTCTTGGTGGGTTTTACTGAGTAGGGGGAAGAGTCTCTGAGTTTGCACTAGGTCAGGAGAGTTGACTTGTAGAGTGTTACAGGGGAATTGTATAGTTATGTAGAAGTAACACGAAGGGAAGAAGGCAGACATCTGCTTCTCGGCAGCCATAATTTTTGTCAAAAGTCAACCAAGGGAACAATTCCAAATTGTCATCTATCTTTGTCACTGCCTCTGCTTCAGAAGTAAATCGAGGTCACTTCCAACCCCTAACATTCTGTGAAGTACTGCCTGCTGGGGAGAATATACAGCAAAAGGTTTCCTCCTACTCTTACTCCTAAAATCATTTAGGCTACTCTAGTGCAAACTGGAAGAGGCTAAAACCAGAGCAGCATGTGGCAATCATGCTACTTGAAGTTTGGCTTGTTCACAGAGTCGTGAGGGCTAAAATCCAGAGGAGAAGGCTGAGCTATCACATGTCAGTGGACCACCCCAGTGACCAAATCCAGTGCATGGCATCTTCACCTACTACTGCTTTTAGCTGTTAATGCATTATCAGCAGGGTACAACAGGCGAGATAATTTTACCTGCTCAGAATAAACAATCTTTTGGTGTGCATGAGGTTACACACTCACTGGCAGAAGCTTGCAATGAATCTTGGGCAATGAACTAAGTGATAATTGCTATGTACAAAGGATTTTTAAAAAGAAAATCCACACTTAGAAAAATAAACATACTACCAGGTGCTTAAAGTTAAGCATCTTTTAAGAAGGAAATAATCATGGCTTCAGTCTTCCTGCCTGTAAAATGTGGGTAACATTGCATAGCCATTTTCTAAATCACTACAGGGTGTTTAGATGGGAGTCTCTGCATTAGGCAACCATAGTGCTATTTTCAATCTCTCTCCCACAAGATTAAGTGCAATGCTTCCAAAAACATGCCCTGTCTACACTGCCACATAGTCAAGTCTGATTTAAAGAAAAAAATAAAGGAGAGCGAGTGATCAAGCACACGTTACAGCTTGTGCCACTGGGCCAGTAATTGAGAAGTTAAAATAAGGTGTACATTCAATAAAATATTGATTCTGGAAACAGATTACAGGAAATCATACCGTATCGCTAACTTAATTTATAAGTATTTATACTGCAGGAATTATACCAATGTATCAAACACAATGCCTTCAACTTTTGTTCAAAAGAGAATTTTATCTCTGAGCTTTAACAACAGAGCTGAAAATAATTCACATTATATGGGCAGCATTTTAGCAGCCCATTTTCATCTTCTTTAAAAGCAACGCTCTAATGCATGATGGTTAAGGATCAAGTTGGGATTATGTGGAGAATATTAAACATATACCAAATAATACATCTGCTTTGAATAAAGGATGTTGCATAGAGCTCCAGTTCAATTTTTTTCCAACTCATTGCTGTACGTGTTGTAGCTGCTAAGTGAAACCACGCATCAGATATATCCATCACTTCAGCAACAGATTGCTAATCAATTGTCTGACATGTTCTGAAATATGTAGACTAAAAATACTTGGGGGCAAACGCTTGTCTAATTTAGGGAAGGAAAAAAAAACCCACAAGTTTCATGTTCTCTTGTGGTTCATTCTTCTACCTCTGAGCTGCTAGGAATGCTACCATTGTCTCTAGGGTCATGCTACTTCATTTCCTCTACGGTGGGAAAGGTGCAAACCTTATCCACTTTCTCTGCCCACTTCAGAAGCTAGTCTGACTGCAGTCATATCTGCTGACCTGTCAGTCTCTGGCCAGCAAACAGGTTGCTCCCAATGACTACTGTAATGCCTGGCCAGTGTTCCTCCACACCGTGCCCCCAAAACAGTTGTACACGCTCATATTCCTCTCACTCCCTTTCCCAGCCACTAGACCACAAAGTGACTGCCTCTCTCACCATCACAAAAGGCTGTTACTTTTACCATCACACAACTGGTGAGGAACAGCTTGCACATCTCCAAGCTACAAGCAACTTGGTCCACTGGGGACAGAAGCTGGAGAGTTATTTGTAGAGAAGTAGATGTGGGTGCATTCGCGAAGTTGCCAGACCCACATCACTTCCCAACACAAGGGAAAATAGGTGCACGTGAAGGCGGTGGGCGCTAGACTGTGGCCACTCTTCTGGTTCCTCCAGAACTTCTTACTGAATTTCTGGCAGTATTCCTTGCCTTTTCTCATACTTGATATGCTCCCCTGCAACCTCACTCCCCTGTCTTCACAGGAGCTTTCTGTCAGCCTCTTCCAAGGGCAGCTTTTGCTTTCCTAATGAGGAAAGCCCAGTAGAAGCAGCTGCCCTACAAAGACCTAGAGTCTAAGACCAGTGCCATTATACAAATACTTGCCCTGAATACTTGGGCTCCAACTGACTCCACTCAGGAACCAGAGTTATTTTTTATGTATTCAGTAGTTTAAACTCTATTTGATGGCTTCTATTACACTGGAAAAAAATGGTGAACAATCAATCCCTCTTCAGCTTATTCACTCTGCTCACATCTACTGTATCATCATTCAGCAACTTCTTTTTCATACTGAAATGCTTTGGACAACTGATTTTGGTAACCAAACAACTCCATGTCCTGGACTTGCTGTCTCCCGGGAAGACAACCAAACCATCCCTACATCAACAGGCCCTGGAGACAGAAAGTTCAGTAAAAACACAATCATCACCTATCACCCAGTCTGATCCTGGGCTGACCTTTGAATATTTCCTCAATGGTGTAATTCTCTGAGATTTTCTGATAACCCAAGACAGATGCATGTGATGACAGAAAATATACTTTGAACCTGATATACTGCTGGGTTATGCTTTTGTGCAGTCCTTTTGCTGTAACTGAAGCAGAGTGAGTTCTTACTGTAGTATCTGCTAAACACCAGCAATTACAGTCTCACAGGGAACTAGTGGCAGACCCAGATCCTTTCTCCTACGTGGAGCAATCCTCCTAGAATAGACTGTACTGTAAGCGAACTGCCAGTGCAAGGGTCTAAATGCTCAGTGTTTGTGAGGCAAAGAAAACCTAGTCACATCAGCAGGTGTTCCTGCAGCCAATGGAAACTGGCACACACATGAAAATGTAACTTCCATGTGGAAAAGAAAATGGCTTATCATGGAGTGGGAAGTTTTCACGGGGCCCCTGGCAGTCCAAAGGAACACCTATTACCAGCCCTGCCAATGACTCTTACTGTCTTCCCAGCATCCTGTTGTCAGCATCTGTATCTCCTCTCCATCTCATGGAAGGTACGTCAACTGCTGGCCTAAGTAAGCTTCAGAGTAGGATCCATCTACAGTCACGGACGCTGGGAGTGGTGTTACACAGCCTGCAGGAGTGTTACACCAGTGCAGCAGAGCTCTGCTGCTGTGGCTGCAACTGGAGGAGACTTTGTGCCATTGTACTTACACTAGGCTCTGAATGCAACAGGTCAATCTGGAAGCAGCTTTCTCCTGGCAGCACAGCAGCACACCAGGAACTGAACTTTGCTGGCCAAGCTCCACCGGGCAGCTGAGGGGTTTACTTTACTTTTTTTGGTCACAGCCAGGCTAACATCATCGAATGAGCCACACTTTCTAAGGTAGGCCTGGTCCTAAATGGAACATCTCCAACACTGATCTAAAAGAGGCCAGTTACCTCCACATGTATCAGTAAGCTTGCTTGCCCCTCAACTCCAACTATTAAAAAAAGAAAAAAAGAGAATTTGTGTCCTCCAGAAGAAGGAGGTGGGAAGACTGGTGACACTGATGGTTTACACAAAAAGTCAGAACTGCTTCACCAGTTTTTCTGTGGTAGCACTATTTCATTGCTACACTGACAAGTCAATCGATGAAGCTTCTTCTTACTACTGGTACATGAGATGGAGGATCATGAAGCACGTAAGGGCAGAATCAGCTCCAGCTTTGGAAAGAAAAAGTGCCTGGGTTTTTTTAGAACCTGTAGGACCACTTTTTTAAAAGGCACATAGTTAATCTGTTTAATTGCTGGGCTTACAGATGTCCTACTTTCTATTCTAGCAAAGGTTAAGGCATTTACCTCTAAGATGGGATTTTGCAGTTTCTGTTCCAAATTCACTAGAGAGGAGATTTAACTATTTTGCCTTTTAGTTCTCCAGGTAACTACTCACGGGGTTACTAGTAAAAGGAGAAGGGAAAGGAGAAATAATGAAAATTAGAACCTACTCCTGTTTATCCAGCTATATCACTCCCTTTCTGCTTGCATTAAAAGTGTCCAGAAATATTTGTACAAGACAGTTAAATATACCATTATTGAAGGGTTTCAGTTTGATTCTACCCAAGCCAATGTTTAAAACCTCAGGGTGGCTACTGAAACCAAAATATAGTTTATTCACCTGGCTTCTTTTTTTAAACCAGTGCTGTTAGTAATGCATTTTCCAGGTCTCTCTCCCTTTGGAAAGACCTGTCTTACAGAATCCTGCCACATCCAGAGAAACAGAAAGCCATCAAACACAGCCAGGATGCAAAAATCTCATTGCTATGCGCATACAGGAAGAGAAAGCAGAAACAGCATTAACAATCCATAGCTAAGAGAATTAATAGAGAGCCTACCTTTTCCAGGAAGCACAGGATACAGGCGCTTTAGCCAATATACTCATCACACAGAAAACAAACAAAGAAAATACAGTCAGCATCTGAACTGCCTGAACCAGGTATGTGGTGATCAGTCAGGCTCTGACCACCCACCTTTGCTGAGATCAGCCTCCCTGAGCACTTCCTCAGCTGCATTTAGAATAAATCCCAGATGAGCCAGATTAGGGGCAGCTGAAACCCAGATTAGACACCACTCCCATTTACAATATAAACCCAAGAAACTAGATTAGTACATTTTAAAGGCTTCTAAAACAGTCCCAGTCCATTTAACTGACCGAAGACGGATAAAGAAATTGCAACAAGTCAGAGAGAAGGGACCTAACTGGGTACCTGTTTCTTTCTGGGGTTTTTGGACACTGTACTACTCATGTCACTGTTTTATTTTCCTTTACAAATTTCCTGGTTTAGACCTTTTTAAAAAAAAGCTGTCTTTAAAATATATATTAAAAAAAATATTCACAAGAATCAGCAATACTCGCTAGAGTTTGTTTTAGGCAACTCTAATTTTACAGTTTTCACGTTGGATAAGAATATTGGATAGTGTCAGAGATTTGGTATGTGCACAAGATCTTGGCCCTGGAACATTAAGTTGTCATAGCTACTTTGGATGGTTTCTAAACATGACCAAATCCTCCACAGGACCCTTCCCGAGTTTAAAGGGCTCTTTTGCAAAAGCTCCTTCCAAGTGTTTCAAAGCAAGTCTCGCTGTTTTGCCTATATGTATCTGTACAACTAACACAAAGAAAATCAGTCGCTAAATCAATGACAAGGAAAGTTTAAAAAGAAATATTGAAATAACTAAATAAAAGGAGTCCAAGACTGCTTAAGAGCAGCATTCTTCGGAATTAAACAGCGCATTTTCATGGTCTGCATGGGACTTGTCTTTCAAAAAAAAATAAAAGTTTGCAAGACTGGGTGCAACAAAGTTTTTCAGGTAGAGAGTTTGTCACTGTTCTTTTGAAAATACACTTTTTTTTTTTTTTTTCTTTTAAATTATAAAATAGGAAAAGGGTGAGAGAGAGACTATGGACTGAGATAAAGCTCGTCTTCTTAAAATAGGAGAAAATGGTCTGATTCTTTTATGCAGACTATACAATAAATTTTGGGTTGGTCACAGCAGTGTAAGACTGCTGGAAAAAATTCATCAACACCAGAAAAGCTGAGCTGGAATTATACCAGGACAGCTGAGAGCAAAACTAGGCCTTTAGTTTTACATTTTGTTCAGCTCTCCTCTAACTTGAGAAGAATCAGAAATCACCAGCTTATACTCTCTGGAAATATATAGAAAACTAAGTAATTTTCTTCTGGGCCTGAAGATGGAAGAATGGTTTAATTACACTTCGCTTCAAAGCAATAACTATGATTTGAAGGTGTGGTTATACTTTAGGATATGGTATTAAACCCTCTGACACAGGAGAAAGTAACATTTTCCAAAGTGTATTTTTCCCTAGATCTTCAGATTACTCTCTATTCTCATCCATTGTCAATTCAAGAGGTAAGAGCAAGAGTAAATCATGGACTTGAGCTGTTAAGAGAAGAGCAGCGACTGTTGATTCCAAAAGTAACTACAGGTATGTTCATAGCAGAAAAGAAGGAAAATCTGGTAAATTGAAATTGGTTTGGAACAAGCTCTTCAGTGAGAACTATTGCCATAAAATACTGATATTGAAATACAGAAAATACCCAACCCAGATAAGTAAATTAGGTTTGCCTTGAGTAGGAGGTTGGACTAGATGACCTCCAAAGTCCCTTCCAACTTAAAGCATCCCACTATTTTAAACAAAATGGACTTTTTTTTGCAAATGTATTTGTTCAAGAGATTGAAAGAGGTTTAAAAACTGGTATTGATTGGATAGATAGTTAATACTATAATAAAACAACAAAAAAAGGCAAAAAATATTAATTCCTCAGGAATACAAAAAATAATGAGCTCATGGTTTGATCATTACAGTAGGGTCTGGTCAGAGAAAAATAAAATGCATAACTCTTTTAGCATTTTCCCTAAGCCTTCCAACTGATTCCAAGAGCTTTTTGACCACATATATCACTGCTTCTCTCTCAACTGCAGTCCTCCTGATGCATTCCAAAAGACCCAAGGAAACAGTGTTGTTGAATACAGTATTTTATGAATGTTATACGGTAAAGACCAGCTGGAAAATGTTTCTGTGTATACCTCCTAGAAAATTTAGTCTTAATATGGGACATGCATCACTCACAAACAGGGCACTTAATTTTTATTGCCATGTTTGTTAATTATGTTATCATAGAATTATAGCATGGTTTGGGTTGGAAGGGACCTTAAAGATCATCAATAGGTTGCCCTATTCCTATCCCTGGAAGTGTTCAAGGCCAGGCTGGATGGGGCTTTAAGCAACCTGGCCTAGTGGGAGGTGTCCCTGCCCACAACAGGGGTATCGGAACGAGATGATCTTTCCTTCCAACCCAAACCATTCTAGGGTTCTATGAATTTGCCACAATGAAGTCATGAAAAGAGGAATATTTTGGCAGCTTTATCTTCAGCTGTCTATTAGGTGAGAAACAAGTAATAGGTAAAGCTTTTTGTATTGGTTCTCCTGTTGCACTTGTGTTACTTGACAGTGCTTTGGGATTCTAACTGTGGCTATGAACATCGTTAGGTGACATGCTAAACAAGAGAGTCACAGAGACTCCACTGATGCTGGTGCATGTGTACAGGCCCAGTCTTGCATTGCTTCCTGACATGAAAATCCCACTGCGATTTCTACTTCCATCCCACTCAATCTAATATTTACAGAGATAATCCTTTTTTCCTTCAGGGAAAGGATTAAAGTCAAACTGAACACTAATTTGAAGACTAAATACAATATTTCTTCCTCGTGCAGTTAGAATACGCCCAAAGCTCTGCTGGTACAAATCTGGTCATTTTTATGCTTGTGTTTGTGTGTAGGTCCGTAATCCTCTGAGCTGTTTGGTTCTCATTGTATCCAACTCTGTGCTTTCCCAGTGTTTTGATGTGAAATACAGTTTTTATATCTTTATGCAAGTCACTGACTTGGTGGCAGTTCAGGTCCTGAAGGTATGGAAGGGACAACTGGTCGTAATCATTAGCTGTGTATGTTCAAGCTCATTCCTCTCACAAGGAATGAGAGACCGAGCTGCTCTCAGTGATTAAAAGAACATATCAGTAAACACTTTCAGGATGCAGTTAGAGTGCATTTTCACACCTCGGACTGGAGGAAGCAAGCTGCTATTGACTTCAAGGGGTTTGAGTTTCTGCTGATCTGGGACCACTTTTGACCCACAACACGTGGAACTGATTTATATGGTACCACTATGGTCCTAAGAGATATCCAGTTAAGACGTTCCTCTTTAAGATCAGGCCCAAAGCACAAGGAAAGGTTACTCCACTGCTATGAAATGCATAGAAGTATTTTCTGGTTTCTCTGCTTTCATTGTTGCTTTCTTGGTAGGATTTTTTTTTCCTCTGAAGAGGCCATAGTTTAAACCTTCTCACAGAAAGATACATTTCCATCATATGGTTTTATGGATTGACATTTTTGGCTTTGATTTCCCTTGCAGTATACCTTTAAACATTTGTAGGCCATACACTTCTTACAAGGAGCAGTAGATACTGCCCAAGACAATGAAAGTGTAGAGACAAGGAAAGTCTTCCTCAGCAAGATGTGTACTGTCCCCTTTCACTTTTTTCTTTGTTAATCATCATCTACATGGACATACAGATGTAAAAGATCAGTTTGTCTTCCTTCAGATGAGGGCAGCTTATCACCAACATCTGTAAACACTGTCCATTACACAAGATGCTGGAAAGACACCAACTATAAAGACAGTTCCTCTCCTGAAGAGCTTACAATTAAGTGTCCGACAAGAGACCACAGTTGGACACAACACACATACAAAAAATAAAAGGCAAACAAACAAACAAAAACTAAAATACATGTTGTAGTGGTGTTTGGCAAAAGATCAGGTAAGTTGTCACTTGGACAATACTCCCCTGTCAGAAGATCACTGATAAGACCTGAATGACTACATGAATGCTCTTCAGTTGTGCTTACCCTGCCAAGCCAAATCCCCGGGAAAATGAACAAACGAACATCTAATTCATGGAAATCATGTATTCCTGAGAGAAGACAGGGTGCTGGGCAGGACATCACAGCAACTCAGGAGCACAGAGAGATACAGTTTTGAACCCTGTATATCTGGAGAAGGAAACCTTCCTGACCTTCCCAGACTGATATCTTGAGGGCTTTTCTGCTCCTGTTCTCTCCCTTAAACCCTTTTAAAGCCACTGCCAAGGAGGGGAAGAAGATACGAAGATGAGAAGATACAGTTCTCTGAGGTCCTACAGGTAGAAGACCTGGAGAAGAAGATTGTTTCCTTCTTCCGTGTCCCTCCTCCTTCTTCTTACCCCTGCTTTGCCATGCAGTGCCTCCGAACACTTGGAATATTTTGATTTGAGCTTAACTGTAACCATACCCTACACCCCTCTCCAGTAAGGCTGAATTAAAAGGCCTGATGAGGAAACACTGCTGGGAAACATCCGTGCTTTGTTGTATGCAACCAAAGAGTTAAAATTATTTTCATAAATACCGTAATATATGAAATCTGTGAACACCCAACTGTAGTGTCAGACTTCCAAATTGTATAAATCTATTTGTCTCTCCTATTAGTCAATGTTATTTGAACAGAAATAGCACATTGTAACAGCCTAACAAGAAGCAGTCTTTCTGATGACGTTTGAGACTTCTTTGCACCACTGTATGGAAATATTTAAGACTTAAAAGATTTCTATTACAACATAGCATTTAAAATGTCTCAGTCATGTTCCCAGTAAAGTCAAAGAGGATTCTTACCCTGTCAGCTTCAATGGAAAAACAAAACAAACAAAACCAAACCAAAACACACACAAAAAAATTTTAAAAACCCACCACGAAACAAAAACCAAAAGCATTTTGAGCAAGTTATCAAGCGTCAGTCACTGTCATGGTCACACATTAACATCCCTCGAGACCCCTGCACAGGTGGACTCTGAATATCAGAGTTCCACTGTGCACAGCACATTAGGCACAGAAAAATGCAGTGCACTTCGAAGCTCATTATTGGAAAGCTTTCTTCTGTTGCCTTTTAGGATCCTTTCTCACAATATCCAACACAGTCATATTTGCTCCGAGACAAAAATTCTCACCTTATGCACACACTTCAAAAGAAAAACTCAACATTGACTAGTAAATGATAAACTATGATCTTGAAAGGGAATTCAGTTTGAGGAACTCAGCAGCCTTTGATCCATTTTCCTTTTTTATGATTGACAAATGCCAAATTAAATCTGCTGAGACTCCTCGGGGGACTGTTGCAGGAGCGGGAAGCGCTTGCAGCGCTGGGAAAGGGCAACAAAGAGGGCGAACCCACCCCCACGCAAACACAAAACCAACCAAAAAATCCCAGCCGCATTTTACAGACACTCCCCCCCCCCAAAAAAAAAAAAAGTGGAATAAGGCTGTATATTTTTTAATGAAAAGGTTAAAATTACGGGAGAGAGCCCCAAGAGTTAAATTTCCAGCAGCACTTGAAAGCAGGCAGCAGGCTGGGCAGGCTCCTGGCGCCCTCTGGTGCGAGGCAGCAGCAGTAGTGGAAATTTCCTTTGGAAACCAGCTTTGTTTCGAAGTTCAGACAGATTAAAATGACTTAAACGTGCCGACGGGACGAGGGGTAATTTCCCCGAGCGAAGAGACGGGACAGCGGGAGCCTTGCTCGAGGGACAGCTTAGTTTAAGGGTGATGAGGAGAGAAGGCTGCTTTATTTTTATTATTTTGTCTTGATTTTTTTTGCCCACCCCTATTTCTGTTTCACGGTCTCAAGCTGATCCGGTTGCGGAATGAAGAAAGGAGCCTTGAAAACGGGGCAGTGAATGGAAACATCGCAGGATCCCCAGAATAATGTCTGCAGCATGACAAACATATTTCAAAACAAAACAAAAAAAAAGGAAAAAAAAAAAGGGGGGGGGGGGACGGACGAACGACAACATCCACACAAAACAAAACTACCAAAAAAATAACAAACACCCATGCCCGCCTGTTTCCCTCCGGTCTGGAATTTCCAAGGGAGGGCTCGGCTAAAGGAGCACGGAGGAGAAATGTCTTCTTCCTACATGACTTAAATACTACGCGGGAAGACCCTCAAAAAACCAACCAACGAAAAAACGCAAACCAAAACTAAACAAAAAAAAAACAACACAAACAAAAAAAAGCAGAATTCCTGATTTCAAGAACCTCTTCCTTATAATTGAAGGCTAAGGATAATGCCTAAGTCCAATCGACACCCTTATTTTAACTGCCAGAAGACTGAGGAGCCGTCTTTGCCACCAGGCTGACAATTCAGAAAATTAAGGGGGTTTTTTGACCTTTCAAATAAACGACAAGTAATTTGTAGCTACTTTTGAGAAACAAAACGCACAAGCACAGACACAGAGCCTACCTATAAACGAAAAGTGAACGACAGCTCAAAACAGGAGGGCAATCCGCAGGGTTAATCCTTTCGGTACCTGCCAGGGAAATACACTCTCCTTTTAACCCCTAAAAAAATGGGGGTAGGAGTGGTGACTGCGGTGGTGAAGGCAGCTTCTCAGCTCATCTTTGCCAGCTGTTTCTCCTTCATTCCTTATACCTCCTAAAAGAGTTCATCTTCCAGTAAACGCATCCTCCAATCCCTGTGGGAGACCTGACAGAAAGCAGGTACCCCTTTTTCAGCAGGGGTGTATGGACCCGCATCCAGCCCCCCCACCCCTGCGGTGGTGGGGAGCCCCGGCTGCAGGTCCGCCCCTTGCGATGCTGGGTTCCTTGTCAGTACCTGGTTCCAGCGGTGATGTTAACGGGGCTTTTTTAGCGCCTCTTTGCCCGTCTCTCTTCCTCTCGGCATCCCTTCCACGGGCGCAGCAGGCACTGGGTTTCTCCCTCAGCTAAGGACCAATTTACCTTTTAAAAAAAAAAAAAAAAAGAGGGTGGTTTTTTTTTCCTTTCTTTCTTAGGGAGGGTTTTTTTTTTAAAGAAAAAAAAATAATAAAAAAGAGAGTGTTGGGGAGGGAGTGGAGGAGGGATGGGGATTTGGGTTTGTTTTGTTTTAAAAGGAGATTTTTTAAAAAAAGTGCTTTCATCTCCCGCCCTGACAACTCTCGAGAAAGTTTGGGGAAATAAGCGACAAGTGGCTGACAGCCGCTCTGTTTTTTGTATACCAACTAAAACACATTTCCTTGGGGGGGAAATATATACATATATGTACACAAAACTAAATACATTTTATTTAATAAACTTGCGCTGGCGGGGGGGCTGGGCTCGATGACCCCGGAGGTCCCTTCCAACCCCAACCGTTCTGTGATTCCCTAATAAAAGGCAGATTTCTGTGGTGAAGGTGCGGGTGAGGTTCTGCATCTAACGTGGTCGGTAGGCACACAGACTTGAGACTCTTCCACCCCAAGATCCCCATCGAAGTGCTTTAAAAGATAAAAGAGTTTGGGTTTGTTTTGTTTTCTTTTTTATTTATTTTATTTTCCTCTTGTCTCTCCTTTAATTGAAGGACCCGTTTTTCAGCCAGGGATAAGTCAAACCAAACTGTCGCCGAATATTTGTGGGAACGGTCATCTGCGGGCGGATTTGTCCTATTAATAGGACACAGGAAGAGCCGGGAGAGCAAACGCCTGCCCTGAAGACAACGTGGGATGTTATTTGGAGTAATAGGTTAAGGACAGGCACTTAACATCACTACTTGGTGGATGCTCAACGCGTCGTTATTTTGCGTAAAATAACATTTTGGGAGAAGCTTCCCAGGCTTTCCTGCTCGAAGTATGAGGGGTTATTTGGAAGCAGTAGTAAAATGGAGGGAAAGAAAAAAAATATTTGATAGAGACGACAGCTCCCTGTTGGGAAACTAACCAACAGTTTGGATTATAAACGTTCAACTATCAAGGGCTGCTTTGCCACAATTAGTTTTAAATCATAAGCATATAAATACAGGAAGTAATTATGAGACCAGATCGGAGTTTATCTGTAAATGACTGGAAAGTAACAGACCATTCCCGAAAACTGACAGCAGTACCTTCCACGGAAGCCTGCTGATGCTGAAGAATTGATAGCGGGCGGGGGGGAAATAAAAACAGGACGGAGGGAAAAAAACACTGCCCCCGGGCTTGGGTACGTTTCTAAAAATCACGATCACCTAATTGTTATTTTTGTGGTTAAAATATTCGCGGAAATCGTAGATGTTAAATCTCTTAGTAATGTGCGCCGGGAACATTTAAAACATGATTTTAACAGTTCAAGAAGTCAGCATTTTAGGTATGAAGACTACGGTAACTAATGGTTTTCCCTAATTAGAAAATTTTAATGGATTATTTTTACAACAGAGACTTCACAAAACAATATTTTAGTATTTCTGCTGGAAGGTTGGGAGGGTGTGATTTATTTTGGGCTTTTACGGTTTGGGTTTATTATTGCTCTTATTATCCACTCCGTATCCGTGTTTATTACATTAGCAAGGATTTCCAGAGGAAAAAAAAAAATACGGAGGCGAGGAGAAGGGCCTGACTATAGCTCTTTAATGACGTGAGAGGTAACACTTCTGTTGGGTTACGCGGGAACAGAATGAGGCCCTGGGAGAATTCCTGTCCCCTGTGCAGGAGGCGAGTTCATTTCGCCACGGACCCAAACACGCATTAGGCTGCTACCCTAAGGCGGGTGCATTAGCGACCCTGGAGCCGCCGGGCCCTTTCCCGGGGCAGGGCTGTTCAACCAGAGAGAAGCACTGCCCATTTTCCTGACCGCCGCCTCTCCCCACCCACCCCGCAGCATCCCCGTCTTGCGCGGCCGTGGGGCTGGGAAAGGGGACACACGTGGTAGCTGCCCCCTGGCAGCGGCTGCCGCCTCACTTTGCAGGGAGCTGGAGCAGGACCTGCGGACAGCACGACCGACTGACTGATGGACAGACAGACAGACGTACTAGAGGGCTCCCGGCCGGCGGGCGCGCTCGTTTCTCGGTAAGCGAGGTGGAAAGGAGCCAGGGGCTCTGCAAATGTTCTTTCCGCGGCGGAGTGAAAGAGGTTGAAACTAAATTATCAAGTATCCTGCAACACTCTGCTTTCATTCACATTTCAGAAAAATTATTTTATTAACGATCCATTAACTGCTTTAATGACCCATGTTATTTAATCGCTAACATTCCACGAAAATTATTATTTATTCGAAACTTCAATTCCCAGTCACTTTCCACTTACTGTGGGTGTAACATGCACTGCCAGGAGAAAGTGAGAGGGCTCTCAAATAGAAAAACGACGCATTAGTCCCATGTATTGCAAGAACACTACACTTTTAGGCTCCTAGTCCCATTCTTTAATACAAATAAAAGTATTTTCCCACTTGCTAAGCACTCACTGTTCCTATTGATGTCGCTGGAAGGTGTTGGGCTCTGACCTCTTAGAAGAAAACAGGCCACCTTTCAGTAAAGGCCTACCTGGGGGTTTAAATAACCCACCTTGAAGCACCCACCGTAACAGACAAGAAGCCCTACGAGTCCGTGTCAATCCCCAATTGACTGTACCACGTTCCAAAGATGACATAAACACCTGAGCACTGTAGAAAAAGTGCATGAAAGTTAAAAAAAAAAAAGTTATAATAAACGAAAAACAGTTTAGGGGATGTTAGGCCATTGACAGCCACACTTTGGAGACAATCTGAGAACTGACTCCCTACGGAACAGTCAGTCCGTTCCTACCGCCATGCTAAGGAGAATACCGGCAGTGTTACACTCGTCTGTCAATCCCCGTAGCACCTGCACCGACCCGCGGAGTGGGTATTTACAGAACAGGGGCCGCCAACGAATAACCCTGTAGCAAAACGGCCCGGGGCAAGAGCTGAGTGATGTCCCCAACACCCACGATTCCTTTGTGTCCAGGTCCGGCCTTTGCAAACGGTCAGATTTTTGTGCAGAGGTATTAAAAAAACCTCTCGGTCTCCTAAAACTTGACCTTGCCGTGTCTGAAGCCCAGCCGGCAGGCTGCAGAGGCAGTGGGGCAGGTTAAGCCCAGGCGGGAAGGAAGGATAAACAGGGTGACGCGGGCAGCGGTTGGGGCTCCGGCGGTGGGGCTGGGCAGGGCTGCAGCACTGGGCCCGCACGCCTCACTCCCTGATCGCTAAATTAGCAAGAGAAATAGTAAAAGAATTAGCGCAGACCTCAACTCAAAACACTGTTGAGATCTCAGTAAAGCAAAGCAGCAACAACAAAAATTACATGCAATTACATGCACACAAAAAAAACCCCAACCAAAACTTAAACAACAAACCAAACAACCCACCAACCATCCCCGCTCCACCCCAAAATAAAATTTTAGCACGGGCAACTACATGTTCCTAAAGACTGAAGCGTGGCTCGAATTTTCCTCCACGATGAGGGAATGAACCCTTTTTGTTCCTGCAATGTCTCTTCTCTTTCCCACACAAGGCAGCAATCTCGTCTCTGTGCTAGGCCTTGTACAGCGTCCTAAACCAGCGCCGTGTTAAATAAAGGGTATGCTCGTAACTGAGATATTCTGATTAACATGTATTTTATTAAAGAAAAAAATCCAAAACAACAAACCAACACCAGCAAACCTGTATCTTTAAATATGTCGGGAACAAATTAGACCTGAGCTATTGCAAAGTCAGTAGCAGAAGCAGCTTTTCTAGCCAGGCATTGTCTTTATGTCGGGTTTAGACAGTGCTTGGCAAAATGGATTAATCCGAGTGATCCCTTGGTGAATCTGAGCAGTATGATAAACCACGGTGATAAAATATGACCGTACCATTCTCTCTGTAGTACTTCTGGATTATTTTATAATGGTACATTCCCCGGTTATTACCTCTGCCCATGAGTAACGACCGCCGGTTTGGCTGCCACCATTAAACTGCACCATCTAACCCGGGGAAAGTCCCTCCTCTTCACAAACAGTAATAAATGTGGAGTTCAGGAGGGGTAGAGATAAACTCTCATCAAAAACTGTGGCACGTATCTTTAAATAATCGGCGTGATTACTTTTAAAGAATAGGTATGATTTCAGCAACCTTGTCTTTAAAATACACTTCGGGGGCTCTGGATATTACGTGTTCGGTCACTTGAGAGGAGACTGAGGCACACTGGGTGCTCGCGTTTTGGTACAATTCTTTTAGAAATAAGGCAGTACAAACCGAAAGGAGACAGGAGCAGGAACAGGCGGTCACTCCATACAAGCAGCACGCAGACAGCCTCGCCATTTTAAACAGGCACCACCAAGGGCCGCGTTCCTGCGCATTAAAAAGGACAGCGGAGGATAAGATTACATCAAATGGTACTGAAAGCATTATTTTAAGTAGCAAATGGTATTCATGGAAAAGGATTGGCTGTTTTATTCAAAAGAAATATCACTGCTATTTTGAGTTACTTTT